>DWHO01004201.1:0-11273 GCA_018247575.1 Eurytides lysithous rurik
TCGGTCGGCTGAATTCGAGCTCGGGGAAGTCCCCATTTCTCGGGCGGAAACTCGACCAGCTCTTGGTCTGGTCGGTAACATAATAGTAATTACAACATTCCTTATACAGATGTCATTGCACCGTGCGTTAATAATCCGGCCCTAACGTCGCCCAATCGATACCGTTAAAAAAAAGAGAGAGGTTAATGATTTTACACCCCTACGCATAAAATACATAGTGTAAGAACAATACATTAACACAATGACACACGCGCACAGTCCCCAACACATATGGGGTTGCATGTGTGCGGACGGCAGCTGCAAAACTCGAATCCGACTGACAGTGGTTCTCAAACTTCTATTATTAACTGCACCGGGACTCCTGAGCCGCTCGCGAATTATTACTTTTTATTCATAACGGTGTAAAAGTCGTGCTCTCTTTTTATCACACACTCGTATTTAACTCGCTTTTCCGAGACCCTTTCGGTTTGAAATTTATTCAAACTTCCTCAGGTGATATTCATTTAATCCAAACTGATGATGATTTTATTGAATTTTTTGTCTGAATTACATTTCCGTAATGACAGAATAGAGATGTGCAATGTAGATGATTTGTTCCATGAACAGAGTAATGTTCAAAGAACACTTGTTTAAAAAAATGTTTTTATGTTACATATGCATATATATTAAAATGTTTCTATAAAATGTTATTTCGTTTGTTTGTTATTATCCGGAATGAAATGTAACTAGTGTTCCCCTCGTCCAAAGAACTATTCTTGAGAACGCTTTAGAAATTTACTAACACCTAATTAGCAGTAATCACATTTATAGTGAATGTTTTATTAGTAAGTACAAATACATAAATAATATCTCTCTTGTTATATCCAGCTGATATTCGATATTATCGGTTTTCACATACACTCCCAAAGTACAATTCGGTACAAGCTTTTATAATCATAAATATAACGTTGTTAGATTTGGTCTAGACTTAGAATATTACTAAGAACTTTAACGATGATTTGATTGTTTATTAGTATTATGGTAATTCCTAAATCGCTTCGACCCCAGTTATTATTTCGTGATCGTACAACACATATAATCGCTTTGCGAACCTTGGCCCCATCTCGTGAGAAGTGTGGGATATTTTCACGTCTTCTATTTACCTGCCGCTTAATAACCTTATCTAGGCAACGGTCATCTTTTACGCATTACCATCGTTTCAATCGGTCTCGGACGATTGTGCGTAATTTGTTTTATGATTCAATGCAACAAAGCGAAGCAATAGAGGAGAATGGAAATCATTTTTCCACTAAATATTCTTCATTCGGTCGTATTTTATCGAGCCAGATAAGTATTAGCATGTGCAAGGTCAAGAAATTCGGGTACGTTGAACGTAACCGACCGACCTTGAAAACTAGAATGTACGATTCGTTACAAAAAAAAATCGCCATGACCAAAGCGTTACATCGACCTTGATGATTTGAGAGATATCTCCGTCACGTATCGTTAAGGATACGTTATTATTTCGTAACATTTATTATAATGATAACAAACTCCTTTGTTCTCGTTTATTCGAACTATTTCTGTGTTAAAATTAAAAGTGCATAAAAAAAAAAGAAATACTCGAACGAGCTTTGAGAAGCGCTCTTTCCAATATTTAGGGTCCTTTTTTGTTGTAGTCATCTCAGCCGTAACGTATGACTGCCTTTGCCTGCAGTTCGGCTTTTTTTCCCCGAAAACTTGACCCCTCAGTCAGTTATGCTTCGGCCGTTACCGCGGACGGTTGTGCTCTCGCGCTCTTGAAATCTAGTCATTGTTCCCAAAATTTTTTATATATATATTTGTAGTATTAGCCGTTAGCGTGGATCGTTTAAGTATTAATATTAGTTTAATTTTAGAGAGTTGTGTGGTTTGAATATTTTAATAAGGGTAATAGTTTAAAAGAAGACTGATTTTAATGAACGGATTTGGTTTGCTTTGGTAAGTTTTCTTCCGATACTTCTTAGTTTGAAACTTTACAAGTTCGATTTTTAAAGTTTCCTTGTGAATGGCGAGTGTTATACCTTTGATTTTTTTAAGGTTTCGTTCGTCGAAATTAAAAGTTTATTGTTCCTTTGTCATTATATTTTGTTTCGTAACGTAATGAAGTTTTTTTTATGTAACGTAAGCGGCCAAAGTGAGTCGGTAATCACGCATATTGCGGCATAATTTTATTAGGATACTTTTTGTTATAGCCTCATGTCGTACGCGAAAGTTTAGCCTACAGATGAAGCAATGCTTGTAATAATAGACTGCAACAAGCATTCGCGCTGGCGTCTATAGCTGTTAATTTGTTTGAAGCCTTCGTAACGTAATAATAACTTTACTGACCATATTCATACCCATTTAAACATTAGTTTGGATTATTCCAAAGCGTTATTTACAAATATGTTGCTTATATTTATCGATTGTTTAGGAACCACACACGCTGTAAAGTATTCTAAACGGCAATCAGAATCAAAATTGAAACAAGATTCTTAAATTACTTCCATTTATTAAAGTTTATTGAACATTATTTTTTTCGATTTTTAGTTAGCATTGTGTATCAACTTCTTTTAATATCCCAAGATGCTATGAAAATAACACATGTCTACATGTGGCAGGCGTTTTAGTTTAGCTTTTATAGCCTGCAAGCTATTTCAAGATTAGACAAAATTATAAAAATAGTCAACTTAATTTAAAAAAAAAAACGACAGTTAAAAGTTTCGCTCAGTTTCTTTCGCCTGTTCTTCTCAGGACTGAAGCAATTTTTCCGAACAGGTAGTAAAATCATTAGACGTCAAAAAGTGAATGTAAACCAATTAAATTTAGATACAAAGTTTTGACTTAGACTTGCCTTATATTCAACGAATATGACTTATCTCTAATACGAATATGATATTATATTTAGAAAGTTAACTAGTAAATAAAACCTGCAAGTAAATTTGTACATTATTAATTGAAACAAATATAATTTAGTCAACCGAATAAAATATCATAAGGAAGTTTTTGTTACTTATATTTTTTTATCAAACGACTTCCTTATTTTATGGAAGAGCACTTCGACTGAACTAATGTGCTACAGATAAGTCTTAGTTGTAAAGATTTAAATTATGTTTTATCGAATTTTTATCACCGACTTCCATCACTTTCCTTCATTGACAAAAGATAGTTAACAATCGTTTGCACCGAACCGAACAGAACTCTGAACTCAAATCAGCCCACTCTAAATACTTTACATGATTTATCAAAACCTACACGCAAACTTTTTCTATGAACAACGATGTCGTCACGTAGACCGTTTTAGGAAACTCCGGTTCGTGACAATTTTCCCTAACGTCGTTGTTTGGAAACAAAAAAATATATATTTTCGTGATTCCCTCTCCCTCGACTAATCAAAACCAACTTATTATATTTGTTTGTCATATAATGATCATACGTCGTCTTATATATTTTTTTTGTATTTCGGCTCAGTTGCCAAGCAACTTTTGTATTGGAATTTGTATGGAATTGGACGCAAAATAGATGTAAAATGAATATATTAAACAATACTGTAATTTGTTTTTCCGGAGTGTGTTTTTAAATTCCTGTTAATCTTTGTGTGTTTCTATATTATTTCTTTATGGTAGTATTTTATAATAGTTAATTAAAAATGAAAAAAGCTAAGGGTCTATGAGACTGACGCTATTTATGGTTTGGATCCATTTTGCATAACTACTTCAAATTATAATAAACCCGGGATAAATTATATCGCCTAGAACAGAGATCTACATTGATAGTCAGTTGAAGTTATAATACAAATCGTATCGTTTTGGATATAACACCTAGTTTTGCGTTCATGGTCGCCTATAGTGGCGCCAAAAGTTGAACTGTAGTTTAGACCATAGGTTCCCAACAGATGCGGAACGTAATGAATGGTCTTTAAATAAATTATTTATCTGAAAACCTGTCCTTCAAACCGGAAAATATCACCTAGGTAGACTGCAACATTCCTACCACATATGCACAAGTCCCACGATTCTACGAAGAACACTCACTGTATAACCTTACTGGCTTGCGTGAATACATTTATAAAACGATTTTGAGAACGGAATAATCACCTTGGAATGTCCCGCCTAGAGTCTGGCTGAACAATAGTACGTAATCCTAAGCAAATTTTAGTTTATTAGAATCTTTGTAACAACGCTTAATCTATAGATATGTTCACGACGAAATAAAATTTCTAAAACAGGAATAAGTAACTGAAATCTAAATCCACTCGGGCGAAGCGCGCTCAAAATTTTATTAAGTATCATATGACTTATTTAAAAATACCTTTACACTTAAAATGACCTCCGTTTCAGTATGGTTTTGCTTTCGGATCTCGAACCATATCATTTTCTTCCTTTCTTTGATGATAGTCGGATCTCGATAAATATTCTCACCGGACGAAGCGTGCCAATTGAAAGACTTCCACTTTACGCCGATTTCTTACCTGATTCGGGCCGGTCCATTCGTCATCAGCGGGTGCTGCTCCACCGGCAGATGATGCTCATGTCAATGCTGACTACCATCATCAAGATCTGCCGCGACGACAAATGTGAATGATTTTTAGCTGTAAGTTTGTGATCATAATTACACTAAATCGAAATCAAACGTTTCGCAAAATAGTGGATCGCTGCTATAAAGTGTAGCTTGTTCGACTAGTTCAGAAAATAGTACACCGTTGCGTCACGACTGCATCAAAGGTGAACAGAAGCTGGGTTTCCAATCCCAAAGAATCGACCGTCCTATTGTCCGGTGCCTCATACACCTCACTCATTAAATCCAATTCATTCGGTCCCGCTCACTCGCCGTTCCGTATTTAGTCCGGGATTGCTTTCCGCTCCCGGACGCCCGATGTTTTGTGATTCCGAACTATTGCTTACCCACTTCGTCTTGATCATTCGTCTATAGGTACGCCTTTTGTGTGCGGCTGCATTCCCAGTGAATTCAGGTCTCAACGCGAATCCGGGATCGGTTCATTTTGTTTTGTTGTTGTAGGGCAATACAGTAAGTAATCTTTAGAATAAGTGCAGTGGTATTGTTTTAAATTCGAAGACAAAATTTTCGCGATGTTTAATCATTTCCTTATTCGTTAATTGCAACGATGTGTTTCAACAAGGCGAGAAATAAGTACTAATAATATATTTTAAATACATCGTTTTAAAATCGAACTAAGTGACATCGACCGGGGATATAATAAACAAATACATTTGTTTATTTATGTATTTTTCTGTATACTACGGTGGAGGTTGCATCGATTAGTCCTTAGTAGATAAGTAGATTGATATCTAAATATTTGATTATGTATTGTTTCATATGTTACACCGTATAAGACATTAGATTTCATTTAGAATATGGTGATCGCTTGAAACTTCCTACTGTATAATAGACGTATACGATAGTTATTTCGAGGGCGCCTATCGCCAGTTTCGTTTGCTACTCACATCCATTGCGACATTCAAACTATAGCGCGTTTATAATGAACAAGTAGCTCTATCTAGCGATTTCGCAAGGAACTTACGCAAATGATATTGCGCTAAACCTTTGGCATATCCAAACGAATCTATCCATCCTTATGCCGTAAGTGCAGCGATGAATGAAATCGGATTCATAAAGTTGGTTAATGTCGGGCGGCCGGACAAGTTCTGCGGAACGTCGGACCGGTGGCCGAGATTACGTGTGGGGTCCAATCTATTATGCGATTGTTCAAATAGTTATTAGTCCGACTAGTTCCGACTCAGCTAAAGGTGCGGCCATATTAGAGAGCGGAGCGGTTAGTTTTATGACTCCATTTAAATAACGTTTCCGACTGCTTATGGCAGTTTCAAACCGAATAATTTTCTCAAACATAACTTAAAGCAATTAGTAGTTTGATTTTTTACCCAAATGTAACAATGTATTATATAACTTTTGAATAAAAAAATCCGTGGGCTAATTTGAGAGTTACGAAATTAGACATACGGGTCAAAACACAACCCTCTTTTTATTTGGTGGCACAGCCGTGTGAAGAGACATATTTATTTATGACGTGTGAACAAAACACATTTCACCCAATTTTGAAAAAGACATTAAAATAGACTTGTATCGTTTTATATCGCATCATGCTTCTAAGTTTGATCGAATCGGATTGTTCAATGATAACGCTCAATTTCTGTTACAAGGCTGACAATCGAGCAAGCGGCTCACCTGATAGTAAGCGATTACCGCCGCCCATAGACATTTATAGCATTACTGAAAAGAGGGAATTTTTGAAAGAGGGAGGGAGGATGGTAGAAGAGGGGTAGAGGGGAGTGAGGGGCATGAGCCACCGGTAACCTCATTCAACGGACGAAACACTGAAGCAAAAACACTTCCACTTTACACCGATTCTCTGTGACGTCGTGGTGCTTATCCGGTTCAAGTCGGCCCATTCAGCAGCGGGACCGGCTGCGTGGCTCTACCACCGCAACTAAATTAAGCCGGCAAAGCCGATATAGAAACTTCTTCTCCGATCTTTCAATTCATAAGCGTCGTTGCGAATATATTTGTGCGGTATCAAATACGCTTCGCTTATTACGGGAAACGCAGTCGAAGCCGCAGCGTCGGATTTGCTATTCAGATTTCAGTTGGCCGTTCGACCCGATTTGATTAATGACATCGACAAATAACGCTCTCAGTTTCCTAGTTAAGTGTCTTAACTCCAGAGCGTTTGCTGCTTGCTGAAGTGAGTCGAGTCGCATCACGTGAAACATCCCTCAATGAAATATCGCTTATATTTGACACGTAAGGACATCTGTTACTACCCAAGTGTTCTTGTTCTGAAATTTGAAATGAGGTAAAAAAAAATATGATAAACAGTATTTTTTATTTCATTTTAGACAAACTACTACTGAATCCTTGTTCTAATAAAAAAGATTAATTTAAAATATTCTATAAAGATATATTTATCTCTTTGTATATAGGTATGATAGATATATACAAATCTATCTATTTAAATATACAAACCGTGTCTTTGCTAGTTTAGGAAAATTCGTGTTGATTTTTATTTTATTTTATTTATGTAATATTCAAAAGAGTATGAATATCCGAGATATATTTGTTTCGTAGTAGATACATAATTATCAAAAAAATCATTGTCATAAAGATAATAAGTAAACAAATCACGTTCGTAATTCTAACATGTCTGTAAGATGCTTTCAATCTATCGATGAAATAATCTTCGAGCAAAATAGGTAAAATGACAAACTACGTTTGGTGCGTAATGTGGCCCGTCAAAACTTGTCAACACGTGTTAACGACAACAGAAAAATGGAGGCCGACGACCTTTATTCCTAGCTAAGACAATTCCCATGACTGAGCGTTTTAATTTCTGTTCTATTATTTACAAACCCTGCCCTTGAGCCTTCAGCAAGTTTAATATTGCGGTCGGCGAAACGATCAAACCCCACTCGGCGGTCATCATAGATATTTGTGTCGGCACATTTATAAAATTGTCCCGGTTTCGTGGAAGGTCCTACCTGGTATTAGGGGCTGTATTAACACTACAGGGTTAATTCCTATTATCATTGCTCCTTTCCCAGCCAGGTAAAGCCTTGAGCGCTCAAACGATAGAAAGAGACGAGGCGATTCCTCATCTCCCTCACTCCTACCTGAGTCGCATGTCTGTGAGCAATTCCCCGTGGAACAAAGAGTTGATAAAACCCCCACAGCGGTTTCTATGAAAGTTCCCATGCATACGCTATTTAGCGACGCTCAAGTAAAAGTGGCTCGAAATTACTTTATAATGTTGACACAGTTATCGCGTCATGCGTTCTTGAGTCAAATTCGTTATTTCGATACCGCAGAACCGGTTCCATCGCCTATTACGTAAATGAGCTTTCGTTCACTTGCACTCATTGTTGTGTTCAATACACCGGGATATGTTTTACGAGATGTCGACACACTACGCTTGTCGTCATGAGTATACACCTAATTCTGTTTTTACACGGTTTGAAAATAAAATATTTTTAATTTTTTTACACTATTTTATTCAATTTAGCACGATTTAAAATTTTTTGTGCTTACCTTTTTTTTTGTCAAATTTAATATCTGCGAAATTTGTTCATATTACAAATTTAGGGGAATTCCCTTTTTGTTCATACAAGCAAATTTACTGGTCAGAGCAATTGAAATGTGTTAATATTTATGCATACGATCAATGTCTTTTTTTTACATGGTTTTTTCTGGAACCAACCTACCGTGTAAAAACAGAATTAGGTGTAGTTTAAAATCACTTCTAAATTCGGATAAAAAATTAACCACACGTGATTATTAGTTTGGTTAATGGTCAAACAGTGTATGATTAAGGACCTTTGGGTGTTCCATAGACATAAGCAAAGGTCTATCGTCCGATTATGTTTAATAACGAAACAAAAAAATATCCGACGGAATGCTCACTATTTCTGACAACCCTATTCTATTATTTCCAAAGCTGAGTCACTTTTAATTCCGTTGGTCGCGGCTGTGACGCCAATCTCGTCCGAATGCATATGTGCACAAGGTCGGGAGTGCTTTAAACGAGCCTGGGTCGGATCAACGGCCATCGAGAAAGAAGTCTCGCCTTGTCCTTCATTACTCATCGTCGGAATGCCACGAAGACGCCACTCTCGATTAATCAAATTAATTACGTCCACTTCCTCGTGAGCAGGGCTGTCTCCGATAGATCCTGCGCAACTAGAGACCGTACCACCATTTAGACAAAGCGGAGTTTGTTAGAACATATATATATTTTTATAACAAAGCGCAGAATACTAAATATATGAGATGAATTACAAAGAGAATTAGACGAAGCGGAGTTTATTGTAACACATATTTTTAAGTAAGCGGAGAACAGTAAATGTATGAGATGGATTAACATTGAGAAATCATTAAAAAAAAAACAATATTTTATAATAAACGATCAATTCCATAGATCCAAAAACACAATAGTCGTTCATTAGATCGATCCAAGTGGTCATCTTTAGGCCTCAGGAAAATATAATTTTGCTATCATATATGCCACGTCAAATTTTTCTTGATCCGGTTTCATCAAAGGCGCGAAATGGACCGGAAAATAGACAAAGGTTTTAGAATTAAAAATGTATTAGGCATTATTTCTGAAATTTATTTCATTATAATTTCTAATATATATAATATGCCAATACCATTTATTTTTGTGATTGTATCATTTAAGAATGGACGATAAAAATCTAAAACAGAGAAATAAAATGTGTTTTTAGAAATAATTCATATTGAGTTAGTTTAAATTTGCATATACTAATTCAATAACAGTCGTTAAGTTACCTTATAAACCGGGATAAAAAGTTAATCCAGCTTATATGTGCCAGATTATTAAAAAAATAATAATTTCTTTATTCAGTACAAAACATCTTAAGTATATTATTACTGAATACTTTTTCCTTCTCTCGCAATTTTAACATCAGCAAATAAATAACGTCGATACTAGAAATATGAATTTTGCATTGAACATTTGTTGCATTTTATCAGTGTACAAGATATTTGATTATACTTTTTCACAACAGATTTTTATTATTATCGGATCCTAAATTTGTTATTAGTCGTTATCAGTAATTTGGGAACGTGTGTTCATATAAATCACCTTTGCCTTTTGGTTTAATTAAATTTAATTTAATATTACACTAAATAATAAATCATATTTTCTCCATCATTCTGAATCACAACAATTGTTAGTATTATTGTTAAAAAAAAACGAATAACACCCAGACTCGGGTCGGATTCCAACATATTTTCCAAACTTTAACGTTTATCTGGGGGGATCAACCGGCATTTGTTAATTTTCAAAGTACTCGGTGCTCTTTTGATAGGTTTTAAAATCGGCATAATCTCCTTTGTGTCAAAGCAGCCCTGCAAACAGCTCAGTGGGGCTGAGTCACAGGCGACGGCGTTTTCTCGGAACGGAGATGCATAAGACGATTGTAGGTGCATTGACCGTGAACATGGTTTTGTTGGCTGTAAAACTGGCAAACGATTCTCGTTTACGACCCCAGAATCCCTCTTCGCCTTCTTAGAAGCGTGGCATAAAATTAATATCGGAATAAAACTTCTGGGCATCTGCAGTGTCATACATATGTTTTTTACAAAACACTGCCCTTGTTTTAACATAGTAGTAACTTGCAAAATAAATCACACTGACCGACACCCGCATATGTAACGATTATCTGTAAAAATATGCCCCGGGTGGGAATAGAACCCACGACTTGCGACGCCGGTGCCTTAGCTTAGCGATTGCGGATAACTAAACGGGTCATCAGACATATTTTAAAGATATGATTCGTTTTATACATGAAGATGCACATCTTTAAAAACAGTTGACGGGTTAAAAAAATTGCCTGTTATTGAAGAAGAAAGTTATCAGATGACACGCTAAGGACTAAGCGAGAAATCCATGTAGTCCGAAATGAGTACATTCTATATGTAAATGAAAAACACTTAAATGTTGAACACGATTAAAACTCTGAGGCTTAACTAATGTTGCCATAACATATTATTTCTATCATAATTGGATACCTTAGTTCTAACAGTCACTAAGTCCATCTTTATCGATATTGAGTTTAACAGATCATGTTTTTATCCTTAAATATTAGTTTTTGCACTTTTTACACATCGTTCAATTTTTTTAAATTTAGTTTTACAGTGCGTTTTCTTTGTCGTGCGACATCACATTGAATATATCGCAAGACAAAGAAAACGAAATTAGTAACTTTTAGAACTAAGCCATTTAATTTGTATTTTATATTAACTATAGCATTATTCCCGCTCGAACTTTTTTCTCATATAGCCTGTTGATCTTTACTGAATATAATAAAAGTGTTTTTCGTTTAGAAATCGACTTACATTCTATAATTAAAATTTAAGCACTTTTTGTATAAATGTCAATAAGTGCACTTTAGCAAACCTTGGCATTTCGTATGCAACATTCCCGTACAATGTTTAATTTCAATTACGTTGTTGTTGTAACGTAAATTTCAGTTGCATCGGTACATTTACCGATGAGTAAATTGAAAAATTGACAATATACTCGTAAGTGTTTGCAATCCAATCAATGGTTATGTTTTGTTACTAACTAGGTTCTCAGTCGACGCCTTTATGCTTGTGCACCATATTTTTTTTTTCATCGCACATTATTCCTTCCCCCCGCTTATTCCTTCTCTTACTCTTGCTCCCGCTCCTCCTTCTCCCTTTCCCCCTCTATCATCCTCCCTCCCTCTCTTAAA
>DWHO01004202.1:0-11272 GCA_018247575.1 Eurytides lysithous rurik
AACTTGGCTTTTCCTTCCAAATGACCGCGAAACTGAACGTCGCTCGATATGTCGACGCCAAGAATTCCGATCGACGTGTGTAGCAATCAGGGAAGTGCCTTCAAACAGAAGAGACAGGGCAAAGGATTTCTTTTTGGCGGTGAACGCTAAAACTTAGTGGGGTTAAAGTAGACTAAGTTAAGTCGATCCTAATACGCGATTTTACTCAACAAAGTCTCGACTTCAGACACAAGTTTGTTTGTATTCGTCGACATGTATTTGCGAAAGATTTGCCCGGCCGGTATACTCGTATAAAATATAATTTAACTAGGTTGCCCGTCTATGCAAAAAATATTGAGAAAAAATATATATGCAAAAGGTAATATCGCGTATTTTAATACTAGATATCGTATTGCCAAATGCCTAGCGATCGCCTCAAAGTTTTTTTTTTCAAATAACACACCATATTCATTGAATACTTTACTTTTTGACAAACCACGTATGTGATTAAGGTAAACAATGAACGCATTCGCTGGATAAGCATTTAATATTTTTTTATGAATAACATATAAAATATTTCTAATACAAATTTGCAAATCTCTGTAATATGTATAAACGATAAGTCTGCCAAATTTCATACTCCACCGTAAGCGCAATAGGCTCTAAGAGAGTATTAATGTAATTATATACATACGTAGCAAGATAAATATTTGTCACAATTAAAAGTTAAAAGACCAAAGTAGAAAGCCATATTTTACTTTTTTTTAATACAAGAAGAAAATATGATTAATGCGTATAATATGTCTATACTGTTATGTGTATATCTTCTAAACATTATATAATTTCTCGTTTTTAGGCATTTACGAAACCTTCGAATATCCTAGAATACTAATAGACATAAGCGAAATAAGATCATTAAAGACTTATGAGTTCAGTCAAAATCTGATCCTTGGAGCGAATACCAGCCTCGAGGACTGCATCGCGATCTTTCGGAGCATTGCCAAATCCAATAAAGACTTCTTTTATCTGGAGGAATTCGCCAACCACCTAGAACTTGTGGCGCACATCTCTGTTAGAAAGGTGAAAAGATGTTATTTGTTCAATGACTTTCTTCTGTTTAGAAAATCGATGTTGAGTTTATCATCGAAGTAGAAATATTGTTGTTAAATGTTGAAAGAGTTTAAATTACCAACTGGGTGTGACGAAATATTTCGTCATATACGAAATGTTACCGCAATGGGCATGACAATATTTTTTGGTTTTATGCGTGGTTTGATTTGTATATCATATATTGCGAAATATGTTTGTGTGTCATAAAATATTTTGTCGAAATAAATAAAATCAAAACATTAAATACTTGTAATTATAAAGAAAAACATCTCCATCGTGAATCAAGCTGAATAAAACTTTTTCCCCAGTCAACGGGTTAATTGTTTGTTTGAATTTTTAGATTGGCTCAATAGCTGGTAATTTGATGATAAAACACACCATGCCAGATTATCAATCCGACATTTTCTTGCTTTTGGAGACTGTGGGGGCCACCGTTACTTTACGTAAGTCTTCCGATGCCATATCATCAAAATAAATTTTCCTTATTAAAACTTGCATCTTGTAACGCAGGTGAAAATTATGATAAAAAAAATAATATCTCTAGTTTAATTAATACCAAGCCTAAGTAAATATTATGTTTTATTTGAACATTATGTCCATAACAAAAACAAATAAAAAATATTTATTTTCTCCAGGCAACTCAAATAATCAAAAGTCTTGTTTGTCTATGATCGACTTCCTGAAATTCAATATGCAAGGAATGTTAATGTTAAACGTAGAGCTGCCGCCTTTTTGTAACAGTAACATCTTTAGGAGCTATAAGGTATGTTTATTGTACATAATATATACATTATATTAGATAATATATACTTAGGAAATATATATTATCTTTACCCGTCTTATTTTGACTTACCGCCCTGCCACTGCTTAAAGTGGCGTCCAGTTTTAAACCAATTACACTAAACAATAGTCATACAAATAAAGATGAGACAACAATATTATCCTAATAGACCTAGTAACAGTCTATATATGTCCCACTGCTGAGCACAGGAATCCTATATACAGAGGGTATAAGGGCACAGACCGCCACGCGGCTCCACTGCGGATTGGCGGACTTCACATATTTAAGAATTTTTTTTTTATTGTTTTCATAAATATGCAGGTTTCCTCACGATATTTCCCTTCATCGTTGAGCACGTGGTAAGTCACGTACGTACGTCAGCACTTAGAATTGTCAATAATAAATTAACAAATTCATCGGTGCCGGCATCGGAGTTTGAACTCAGGTTGTTCGAGTATATCGAGTTAAAAGCCAGCGCCTGGACACCCAGCTATCACTGCTCAGTGTCCGGGGGCTCGCTTTTAGTTCAATGAATTAAACCTATATATATCTGTTATTTTTCGGGAAACTAACCAACATGAGTAGTAAAGAGAAACAAAAGTGATGATAACTTAAATGACTATGAGATAAATGCACAATTTTTAATATTCTGTGTACAATTAAACAAATAACATTGATGTTATAAAATTTCAACACAGCATCGTATTAGATATATTCCATTGTTAACATCTATTACGAGGTTGCATTAAAGAGTTACGGATTTATTTTCTTATTAGATTCTTCCACGGAACCAAAACGCTTTGGCAATAGTAAATGCTGGTTTTCTTCTGAATATGGATTGCAATAATGTGATAAAGGAAGCCAGTATAGTCTTTGGTAATATATCAGCTCACTTTAACCACGCAAAACGAACTGAAAATTTTCTTATCGGGAAGAACGTATTTAACAATAGAACACTGCAAGGAGCATTGAAGATATTATCGAAGGAAATTTCACCCGTTGATAATCCACCTAAGCCGTCGCCGGAATGTCGTAGGAAATTAGCGCTAGGCCTTTTTTACAAGGTTAGTCAAACTGTTATATAAATATTAAAAAATATATAGTGAGTATAATTAAAGAGGTATTTGACAAAGTAGAAACAGTAAAACAAATCTGTGTATTGCATTCGACCACTCTAATGTATTTTTTTTTGTAATGTAACTTTTCTTACTTTCTTTTTATCTTTTCTTTCTTAACTATAATATAAACCTATATAGAAATATAAACACAGTAAATAGAAAACTTTTCACTGCCATTTATCGAGGTTTTACAATTTATATTAAAGAAAACCAAAAACATATGCTGTTAGCATTAGTTTTTGGTTTTTATATAAATAAAGATAATTCTGAGTGTTTTATCGGTCATCGTTTCCAACAGTTCATCTTAGACATCAGTCCCCCGGGTTTGCCATCTCCAAGGTACCGTTCGGGTGGAACATTACTTGAAAGACCAGTCTCCTCTGGCAAACAGGATTATCAAACAGACTCGTCTCTATATCCACTAAATCAGCCCGTCGAAAAGTTGGAAGCTCAGATACAGGCGTCTGGCGAGGCGCGGTACGTCAACGACATACCGCCTATGCGCGGCGAAGTGTTCGGTGCTTTCGTCTTGTCTACAGTGCATAGCGGTGATGTAGACGAAATCGACGCTTCAGAAGTGTTGGTAAGGCATCAAGATTCGTTACGTTTACTGTACGTTCAACGTGTACGTACACAACGTTCATACACGTTGAATGATTTGATTTGATGTTCAATTAATGGATAGTGAATAAACGTCATTAGCGAGTTGTGTAGTGATTAGTTCTGCTAATTATTAATAAACTTACATACAAAACCAAAATTGTTAGCACATATGTCGGTTTCCGATTCATATTTTTATTAAGATATAACGCGAGCATATCATACGTATGACAAGATCATAAGAGATCGATGCTTCAAAGTCTTTTGAACTAGACAAGTATAAAACTCCTTGGCTCTGCACTGTGCTCTCCATCCAAAAAAACATGTATTCCTTATGATCTAAAATTACGCCGGCTTACTTGTCCTTCAAACCAGTACTCACAATGCTTGACGATAGAATAACAGACGATGCAGTAGGACTATTTCAGACGTACTCTGCAAGATTCCTAACACTTACATTTTTATCACAAAAACGATACAACTCCGTATTGGGCAATATTAAAAGAAATTTACGACAATTTGGCTACTAGATAGTACTTTTATTTTCGCGACCCGAATATCAAACACGTAAAAAATAATCACCATAAATTTTTAACATACATACTTATTATAAGAAAAAAGTTGTCTTCCATACAAAGAACTAACTTCCTATCGATCCGATAAGGTTTTTGTCTTATGTTAGTAGTAACATAAGACAAAAACCTTTTCTACCTATTATACATATTACCATGTATAATAGGTGTGTTTTAAGAAGCTTTACAGAGCCGCATAGGCTAAAAGCATCAACGTCAGTCCAGATAAGATAAGATAAGATAATGTTGTAGAACTTTTATTTTATTTTTAACTTCTGTATACTTCTCAAAACGGACGATGAGTATACTTATATAATAAAACAGAACATTTCCGACATTTTCAGAAAATGGAAGGAGTTATCGCCTTATACAAGGCGAAAGACATCCCGGGCGTTAATTCCTTTGGGTTTCCTGGAATACAATTGCAGACAGAGAATGAAGAAATACTCGCCAGCAGTAAAATAAAATATTATGGACAGCCAGTAGCTATATTGGTGGCAGACAGAGAAGCTTTAGCAGCGAGCGCGGCTAAAAAAGTCAAAGTCACCTACAAAAACGTACCATCTACCCCCCCAGTTCTGACCATAAACGAAGCAAAGAAATACACTGACAGATACGCACCAGGTGATGGAAAAATCGAACCTAAAAAGACCGGTACCAATGTGACGAAAGTAATTAAAGGTGTTTATGAAATAGGCGCCCAATATCACTATTACATGGAGCCCTTATCGTGTGTAGTTATTCCAGTAGATAAAAGGCTGGAGGTCTATGACGCGACTCAGTGGATGGATCTGTCGCAAATTACTATTGCCAGATGTTTAAACATGAAGGAGAGCGAGTGAGTGCATATTGAGTCTCTTATCTTTATGGGAAAAACTAATAGACATAATGTTGCTACGGACTGGATATAATAGTTGTTAATTTGCCAGTCAGCATCCTGAGAATCCAGAAAAATGCCAGCTAGTTTTAATATAAATTGGCAACAGTCTTTAGGTGTTATATGCGTTACCACGCTAACAGCTTTGTGTTGTGTTATTAAACGTATGATAATTTAGTCTAATACTGTCTTGTCGATTATAAAGATTAAATAATAAACACAAAGACATACGAGCTTCCACATTTATAATATTAGTATAATTAAATTTATAAATAGGGTTAATATATTTCACTGGGGCACCTAACTTTATTAAGAACCCGGAACTAAGGACTCTTCAGTCGGTTGGTTTTAAATATCTTAACAGGTATTCAAAACCCGCCGACCGGAGATATACAAGTAAAGGTCCGTTATTCTGTCTACCTATAATATTTTCTTACATACGAGTAGAAAGGGTTGCTCTTTTACCTTACTAAATAATTCACCTGATAGTTTGTAGGCCAAGCTAGTGTATTTCTACACCTGCATGGCTATATGTGTTTGCTCTACCACACTTTTAGTTGCTAATGTCGTAATTTGACAAATTTATATCTACGATAAATGGTCTTTTGCAACAACTTATGACCTGCGATTTCAGTGTGCTCTTAAAAGTATCTCGCATCGGCGGTGGTTTCGGAGGTAAAATCAGTCGCAACGCTCAAGTATCTACTGCGTGTGCATTAGTCGCGACAAAGACTGACCGGCCCTGCCGATTCATTTTGCCCGTCGAGACCAACCTTACTATCGCTGGTAGACGCCTCCCGTGCCAATGCACTTACGAGGTATGATAAATTAACATCTCTCTCTCCCCACAAACATATCCTCTTTTCTCACTAAACCTATCAAGCAGCCAAACAAAAGTTGATTTTTAAAATTGTCTGTGATTTTAGCTCAGTGAATATGGAATGTTGGACTTTAGGTGTTTAATTTTTTTTTCTAAGGCTGGAGTTGATAATGATGGCAAAATTCAATATTTGAACGCTACTATAGTTGAAGATGACGGCTGTTCTCACAATGAGAATATCTTGACATACACATCGGGAGGTTTTCCCAACTGCTATAATGCTGATCCGTTTAAATTAGAAACGGCGAGTGTGCTTACAGATCTTCCTTCCAACACCTTCGCTCGAGCACCAGGTAACTAATAACCCATCGAAGGGTAGTGATAAAATGTAATAAAATCTAAATATCAACAAAAGCTAATAATTATTAAGTTTTCAGTTTTTCTATACATACCTATTAGCTTAACCAAAATTTCTGAACTCTGTGTGGCTCTGCTTTGAACATTTCCCTTCAAACCGGAACATGATAATGCTAGGACATAACTGCTTTGTGGCATCTCCCTCAGGACACTCTGCAAGTGTCCTACCATATAAAAAGCTAATAATCTAGTCAGATTTAGTGAATGAGTTCAGTTCCTTCTCGGTGGACTGAGTGGTACTAACACAACAATAAAATGTTTAGATTAATTTATAAATAAGAGTGACATCTAAATCAACTTAACGCTTCAAAACAAATTTAATTCTTAAGGCACATCTGAAGGCATTGCGTGCATCGAAAACATTATGGAACACATAGCTGTCGCCGTGCAAAAGGACTCGACTGATGTTCGCCTCGTGAACATGAAAACTGAGGATAACGAAATCCCTCAACTTATACAAGAGCTGAAGAAAGAGGCGGATTACGATAAACGAATCACGGAAGTTCAGCAGTTCAACAAAGCCAACAGATGGAAGAAGAGGGCGATACAGATCAGCGTCATGCTGTTCCCGGTCGAATACTACGGCAATTACTCGGCTGTGGTGTCTATATATAGAGGTGACGGTACCATCACCGTCACCACGGGCGGAATCGAAATGGGCCAAGGCCTGAACACGAAAGCGGCCCAAGTCTGCGCCTACGAGCTCGGCGTGCCCCTGGAACTGGTGTCGGTCATACCGAGCTATTCGTTCGCCGCGCCCAACAACGTTTTCTCCGGCTCCAGCATAACCAGCGAGAGCGTTTGCTACTCAATCATCCAGGCGTGTAAGATGTTGAATTCCAGGCTGGCGCCAATAAAGCGGGATATGGTGGACGCCACGTGGGGTGACGTAATAAAGAAAGCTGGCGATGAGCTGGTCGAACTGACAGCTTCGTACATGATGACGGATAAGGAGCCCGACCTGCAGAGCTACAGCGCTTACACTGTGGTTATATTGGAAGTGGAGCTGGATGTGACGACTGGCAGATACTCCTTGTTGAGGGTGGATATGCTGGAGGACGTCGGCTTGAGCGCTAACCCGGCAGTTGACGTCGGTCAGGTAGGTTTTTATTACCGTATATTAGAAAAGAAGTATAAGAAGGCTAGCAATTATATCTAAGTACGCGGCAGCTCAGTGTTCAGGCTTTCACTTTGAACACAATCTGCACATGTACCCGAGTTCAAATCGCATTGCTGGCAGCAATTAAATTTTTATATGCGAAAGTAACTCTCGCCTTAAACTTTCAGAAGACTGCTGGAAAACTTTTTACTATATTATTGTCCTGTTATTAAAAAATATATCTTTGGCGGCTGAGTCCTTTTGCCGATTCTTTTCTAATATGGGTGGTAGATTTTTTCTTTGATGATCTTAAATGCAAAGTTAAATGAAATATTTTGAGTTTGACTTTTGTTTATGTCACGTTAAACACTGACTTACCATATTAGGTGTAAGGAGAACTAGCATTACGTAACCTGCATGTTTAAGGAATTTATACAGATTTAAGATCTGTGAAATCCGCCATTCGACACTGCAGTCATGGGGCTACGATAGAATCTACTTTGTACACATAAGCCTTTGCCCAGCTGTGGGATCTGTACTTTGTCTGTTTTGTTTGTTACATAACATAGCTTTAGATGCGTCCGAAAACTGATTGTTGTGTTCCTTTCTAGCTCGAGGGTGCTTATATTCAAGGACTCGGATATTTTCTTACTGAAGATTTTATATACGACAAGATCACAGGTAAACTGCTGACCAATAGAAGCCTAACTTACGAGGTGCCACTCGCGAAGGACATCCCCATCGATTTTAGGATAAAGTTCAAATATAACAGCAAAAATCCGAAAGGAGTCTTAGGTTCGAAAAGTAAGGGCATTTATTTTTATTTTTTTATCAGAGGTAGGGTGTTGTGAAACGAAATGTCAATATTTTAATATAATAATTTTATTTTGGTTATCACTGGAGACATTTTCTCTTAATAAACACATAAATGCGAGTTTCACATTATTGTACCTATTTGAATATAAAAAAAAATAATCCTAAATGTTATTAAACAAAATCCTAAATTAAAGAATACTAACTGGAAAAAATTGTTAATTATTTCAGCCGTCGGCGAGATGGGCATATGCACGGCCCACGGGGTTACGCACGCTCTCCGTAAATGCATTTATGAGTCACGCAAAGACTCGGGCTACGACACGACCAAGTGGATTAACATTGGTATGTCAAGGACAACAATAACACGCTTACACGTTCCTTTTTATCTTTATTACATCTATTATTTCAAGCGTTTAAGCCGTATGGTTACGGCGTAAACACATATGTCTTTATATATTTATATAGCCTACTGCTTAACTTATCGACGCTAGAAAGGATAAGCGTTAGAACCTAAATTATTCGAAATGCTTCCATGTATCACTTACTACGTTTTTCGCTTTACAGAGCCGCATAGGCTAAAAGCGTCAACGTCAGTTAAGATAAGATAAGATACTATGTTTTTGCTTTTCAGCGTCGATGTCTTTACATATTATTTAAATCGGGGCTTAATTATTTCATTGAAATTACTTTTAGTTTAAAATTAATTAAGTTTTGAAATTACTTTTACATTCATTTTAGTTGTGGTTTGAAATAAATAATTATTATTATTTCTTATTAATTTGTGAATTTTGAGTTCTGTTATCTGTAAATTGGTTAATGTTAATTGATTCCAAAATTTAAACAATAACTTCAGTAACCTAAATATTGTTGTAATGTCTAATTTTCATTTTATGTCAAAGGACGTAAATAATTGGTCTGAGACTGAGAAAGTTTCGAAAATGTATCACGCATCCCATCGAAAGATTTTGACTGAATTTATAAGTTAATTAATTATTACTTAACTTACTTAATTTTTTTAAACTACTATAAAAATATAAGGAAACATCAAAGTAGATTAGCTTGGCATAGAATTATTCGTAAACTTCTTATGCAATATATTGTACAAATTTTAGAATTTATTAATTTAATGATGGATTCCTTCATCACTACTTGACCAAATTGAAATAGAACCATTCTAAAGAATCCCATATTAAATTTGCTAGTTATACTTTATAAAAATTATCGTACAACTCATGAAAAACTATTTATTTCTAAAACAGCAGACCTTCATATTGAAATCGCAGTTGGAGAATTAATTAACCTTACTAGACGTTTATTGTTCAAGCTATTAAAAATAGTGAATATTCATAATAGAGTTCTAATACGATCTTATATTTCCAGATCACCCATACAACACGCAGTCTATACTCAAAGCATTAGACGTGAAACTGTGCGAGTTTCTACTTACATAGTCCGATTGAGATTAAGAACATAATATCATCAAATCGGAAGGGAGACATTAAATATGTATTAAGTAATCCTTCTTTAAATTTATCTTATTAATTATTTCAAGAAAATAAACTTTTGACAATGGTTCGTATTTTCATTTTTAATAATTAACTAAACGAATTAAACGAACGAGACAAATTAAATGTTAATAAAAAAAAATATACAAATTTTAGTGTGTTTAAAGAATCTACTTTAGAAGAAAGAAAAAAAAATTCTTAAATCAACTAACTATACAAAATAATCTTTATACTTACCTTTTACTTTTTTATAATGAAACTAATCAATTGTAAATATGTGATAATGATCATCATTAACTTATTAATTAATTTTTAATTAGTATTTATAAGGTGCTAACGCAAGCACGTTCCATAATTATTTTGTTAATTAGTTGAGTAATTTGGCGTATTATACTTTAATTGGACGTAATCTTTGATTTTATCCACTAGCTGTCGTTGATCAAAAATATTCCAACATCAGAATCTTCAAAAATAAAATGGCAATGAAGAAGATAGTCGAAAATGACTCGATGCCTTAATACGTCAGAAAAAGATAACAATAGTCAACGCCTCCAATAGACGGGGGAACCCTAACAGTATCAACGACAAAAAATACTACGATCATAAATATACTTTTTTCTTTCATACACAACTTATTTTATTTATTTATTAGCAACAGCAAGTTGCTTAGGGACAAAGCAGGGCGTAAATGCTACTTGAAATCGTGGAATTTGTGAAAAATCAGATAGAGGTAATTAAAGACATAGATTAGATTAAACAGGTACTTCTCAAACGGTACTTTAAGCAACAAGTGTTTAAAACGTAAGTGGATATTCTGTTGTCTCTAAATCCCAAATTTTAAATAGTCTGTGGCTTTTATATGTTGATAACTATTACATACTCGTAATATTATGCGGATAACTAATATGCGAACAACAATTAATTCTATTACTCGATGTTGAGTTTGCTAATGCAAGTTTTCACGTTATAACAAAAGCCTAAATAAAAAAAACTTAAGTTTACTAGCCAAAATCACTCGTGTACTAATTTTTTTTGTACTCCAAAGTGTTTCACTTAAGGCTAGTGTACTGTTTAGATCTAGATAGTTTCGAACACAGTTTTTTTTTCAAAGAATCACTGACATAACAGTTCCCATTAAAAATATTCAATGTCCTTGATTAATTATGTTACTAGTAATTAAAGCACTAACTTTTAAATGTAATTTTAGGGTGTTTTTTTTTTCATTTTAATTGTTAATATTTTATGTATCTAAAAGTTATGCGAGATATTTATATCTCAATAAAAACAAAAATTACAGGTTTTTAAACAAAAAACAACTTTTGTAAAACTAATAAAAATCTACCTTAATTTCTAAATAGTTTCTTAAAATTACGTAGTAGAGTTATTTTAAGTCGGTCAGTTTTTATTATGCTTTATTTTTTCTATCTATTAGGCTGACAAACGAGCAAGCGGCTCACCTGATGGTAAGTGATCAGAAATTACAAATGCGTTGCCTTTGAGAGGGGGAATTTTAGAAAGAGGGAGGGAGAAGAGAAAGGGAGGTAGAGGATGGGGGAAAAGGTAGGGAGGGGATTGAGG
>DWHO01004203.1:0-11271 GCA_018247575.1 Eurytides lysithous rurik
TAATTTATTTTTAATTTTTTTTTTATTTATTTTGTTTTGGGGCCAAGCGAGCCACCGGGGCACATTTTTTTTTCCCTTTACCCCCCCCCCCCCCCCCGTGGACATTTGCAACATTACATAACTAGCAAATGCGTTGCCTGCCATTTAAGGAGGGAATTTCTGAAAGAGGATGGGAGGAGGAGTGAGTGGGTGGGAAAAGAAGTGAGGAAGGAAGGAAGGGGATGGAGTCGGAGGTAGAGAGGGGCGTGAGAGAGGGAAGAAGAGTTGGGAGGTGATGGGCCACCGGCCACCTGACTCACCGGACGAAACACGGAAGCAAAAACACTTCTACTTTATGCCGATTTTATGTGAGTTCGTGGTACCTTGCCGGTTCGAGCCAGCCCATTAAGCAGCGGGAGCAACTGCGTGGCTCTACAACCGTTCTACAATGTTTTAAAGTTTTTAAAATTTAACTATTAAATAATATTTTGATAAAATACGTTTAAATATTTATTAAATTACACATCAAACCCGTTGAATAAATATATATTTAAATTCTAGTAAAAACTGGTAACGGGGGGGGCCAGGGTAGGGTCCATTTGTCAATTTTTTATCATGTTAATAACTTAAGTGTAAAATAACAATAACATATATTAGGTAGTTTTAATCAAAATATACCAATGACCGACGAAATTCAAATAGCGTATATTCACCCATATATTTTATTAATGTTAGATAATTTTGAAAATTGTTTACGTGAAGATTTTATTTTTATTTTATTATTCCATCCATCAATCTAGAAACCTTCTACAAACATGTGTATGTATCTAACATGTAGATAACAGAAATGTACTTAAAAGAGGGTTAGAGCAAGTCGTACGTTACGATCCTCTGGTAGCATTAAGTCTAGACTGTGCGAAGTGAGGTTTAAGTTAGTCGTAAAAGAAGCTTCGTGTGTTCCTATGTAGAACATAAAATGTTTTTAAACCAAAACAAGCATCGACCATATACAAATTTTATTCACGTCATATAAGGAGAACGATTTTGCTCAATTTTTAGTCAACCGTAGCTTTCGCCACAGTCTGAATTCTACCACGTAAAACGGTCTACGAAGGGAACTTTAACACTGGCCGAGTTCATTGTTGTTGACGTACTCGTAGAAAATCGTCGTGGACGGGAGCGAGCGTGAATCGAATCGAAACCCGTGATACTGTTGCCAACAGTTTAGCATTTATACCAATCAAATCATCAATAAATTGATAACCCGATTGGTGCAGTTTTTATATACTACAGGATTTCGGATTTGTCCGTGTGAAATTTATGTATGTCAAACGCCCTTATAACACAAGATATTTTTATCTTACAATAGGGGCAGCGTTTAAATAATAAAACAATTATAGAATAATTATGTATCATACGTAGTTTACGAATTCTTCTAATGTCTACAATTCTTGAAATTCATTTTTTATTACTTACCGTTAATACACACAAACCCCACTAAGCAGCAACGAGCTGTGTAATAAAATATATTTAATTGGCCATCGGCGTTCGAAGCGCAGACAAATTTTGTAGTTATTGTCAACTGTGCATTGCAACAGGAAGGCGTTCGTACAACAAAATAGGTGTTAAGCGAAGTGTGGCGTTCTGCTGCGCGTTGCGGAATGCTGCAGGAATTTAATTACTGTCTCGGAGGTGAAAAATGCCCCCGACGTGCCTCCCCCACCGCCGGCGGCGATTGCCCATGGCTGGTTCCGCGGCACGGCTTACATTGCTCGCTATTCATCGTCGACCTGCCGCAATTCGAAGGTCACAGAACTACCATATAAGATAAAACGAAATTGAAAAGAAAACATGTTGGTGAAAATTCTGGCTATATAAGCAGTCTACAATCTGAAGTATAGAAAAGAAAAAAAATTAAAAAACCTTTTAAATTATAAATAGGGCAGATAAAATGTTATATACGATACCCGATTTAACTGTTTGTTTTTTTAAAGATGTTTATCCTCTAACATTAACTTCTAAAGTTTTCACAACCATCGCGTGATGTATGCTGAAAGGACTTATGTGATGAAAAAAAAAATAACAAGTCTTTCGAAGCAGTAATGTATTCGTATTTTAGTGGAAATAACAATACTGCAGCGGGCCGCCGCGAACTTTTATTTCCGCAGATGGGCACTACGTCATAACTTCCAGATTTGTTTGAAGGCCCGAAGAAAAACGACTCTTTTACAAACGAAACGGCAATTAACACCAGGCACGAGCTAACATTTGTACAAGCTAGGGTAATAAACCTTTAAAAAATTTCGTCAGACGTAATATAATGTATAGATCAAAGGAAGAGAGCTGTTTTTTTTCAATATTTATTAGTATGGAATGAAAAAACAAATGGTTGCCTGGGTTGATCAAAATTTTTTTTATTTATCGTCATAAAGGTTGAAGCATATTCCACAGTAGTAGTTAGTAAAATATTTTACTTTGGTTCTGTTATTAAAATCAGATTGTAACCAATTTTTAACACCATTCAAAATAGATTAGAAATTTTCTCTCATTTGCAAATTGTAGGCAGAGGCCGGGTGAAATATTAGTGTTGTGGGGCGGCCGCACCTGCGCTAATTGTGTGATTAATTCGGGAATGGGGTTCGCAGGAATATAACAGAAATAATCGTGAAGGTATTTTGTTTGCATTTTTATGTTTCATTTATACACTGCGTACTTCTTAAGGGGAATTATTAATTAACTTCGCAGTTTTGAATTACGTTTTACGTTTTTTTTATTATTTTCCTTAACTTTTACATTGTCATAATGCTACCATAGTATAATTGTAATACATGATTATATAGCAAAGAAGTAGAAAATCATACGTTAACAGAAATATTCCCTTGTAAACAATTCGCTTGTTTAAAGGTCGTAGATAGGGAATCAAATTTAAAGTATTTTACGGATATTATTTTGTTGTCGAGTTGATTTATCAGACGTGGTTTTCCGTGTTTGATATATGTCTCACGAATTACTGGATTGAGATAAAACACACTTCAGTTTTTAAGTTAAAGTTATATATCCATAGAACCCGTTTTGAAATCTATTAAGCTAATTTAACACTACCAAACAATGCGATGGGTATGTATGTTCAATACTAAGAAGTAAATATTTTATATTTTGCATTTTATTTGACTTATGTAAAAGTTAAGGTTACATTTTTAAAGCTTCGGTACGTTTCTCCAACCCGACGGATCTAAAACACATACCAATAAAAAAAACCACATACAGATATCACAAGTCTAGAAAAAAATTTATCTGTGTTGTTTAAAACAATTCAAATTGAATCGGAAATCAGTGTCCGATCACCCAAGCTGCACCGCTTGCTGTCGAATTATGCAAATAGTATTTCAACAGATAGCTAGTGGCATCGGCCGGCCGGACTATGTTTGCACTGCAATAGAAATTCCCAATTTTTCAATTGCAACTTTGACCGATATTCCAGTATAAGATAAATTTATATTTAAAAAAAAACTTTTGATGTTAGAAAAAAAAATCAATTATATTTAACTTTCTTACTTACTAATTATGCTGGTAACATTGCTCCTCGAACTGGAACATAGTAATACTTACACATTACTTCTTGACGGTGGAATCCCTCGGCGGACTCTGCAAGGGTGCAAACTTAAAGAACAATGTGACAGACACTCTGTTTAATTGGTCTGTATATCTGAGTTACAAAGAAAAGGTGTTTTTAATCCTTTTCGATTACTTAGTTCTTCCAGGAACCGCCCAATGTGTGTCATTATAACTCTTCCATAGGGCGATAAGCACCGCACCGTGAAAAGGCTTCCATATTTCCATATAATGGCTACATTTCTTAAGGCTTCGAAATACCACAAAAGGCGTCAGTCATCGCGGCTAATAGAGGCAGGGCCGGAAGTAGGACGTGTCGCCTTCAGCGACGATCGCTGAGCGATGACAACGCGCCACGTTTGATGCAAGTCACATTCATTGTTTTATCGTACTCTACAATTAGTATTTAAATATAAATGTGATAGTATTTTTCTTGGTTGTTCCTTCTTTCACACACTCAAATATGATGTACGATTTTTTTTAACCCCAAAAACTTGACCCACGAATACTATACATACGCAAGTGTTGATTAGTCTATATTTCGCATACGAGTAAAGTAACATACTGGCATGGTAGTAGCCACTTTTTATCCTAAGCTTTAAACCACGCAAGCAAAGACATTTTCATTAGAACTGTTATGCAAAATTTGTATTTAATAATGCGATTTTTTGCTTTCAAACTTATAGTCAAAGGCGAAAATTCATGAGACTTGTTTGAAAAGTCAAAGTTAATTACGTTGAACTTCGACACTCATTATCCCATAAAATTCATCTATGTCAAAAATAATATCGATTTTTTCTCCGTTTTGGAATAAGTAAAAATCAAAAGAAATACTTTCGGTTTTTATAATATTAGTAGGAACGTTAGGTTTGTTAGAATATTTTTATTTATATTGATGTTTAGAGAAAAAAATCGATTTTTAAAATGTTGGTTTTTGGATATTTTAAAACAAATAATATCAGCGATTTCTTACAATAATATTGTGTTTCGCAATTATTATATTAATAAAGGACAGAGAAATTTTTCAACATGTTTGCTTTTACTTGGATGATATTCTGGT
Organism: Eurytides lysithous rurik; assembly: GCA_018247575.1. NCBI lineage: Eukaryota > Metazoa > Arthropoda > Insecta > Lepidoptera > Papilionidae > Eurytides > Eurytides lysithous. The sequence goes on from DWHO01004203.1 coordinate 4,652, forward strand.
TGTGTTCACTCCCTCGCAGAGGCGCGAATATCGAGGCTTTAATTAAACGCGATTCTTTCCCGAGCCCTCCTGTCGATCTGAATGCTTAATGAAGATACAGATAGATGCGGTTCTTTAATGAAACAAGACTTGGAGAGGTATCGCCTTCACGGTTCAGCGTCTGAACGAGACGTAGCATTACAATGAGCTATTTTTAACTAGTGCTATGTCAATTCGGTCTTATGTGATCTTGCAGATGTGTTTTGTTTCAAAATTGTGTTCTTTGTTGACTTTTCTGGCATCACACCAATGATTGGTCTTGAACTTTTAAGTCGTGGGTTCAAATATGGATAGTGAAGAATGATTTTCCGATTTTCTTATTTATGTACAAAAAATTTTTTTCACCCTTACATGTGGTGAGCCAGTCAGTGAGAGGTTCAGTCAGTCAGTCAGAAAGTCAATAGGTTCAGACTTTTTAGTATACTCATTCACGAAAAATATCTTCCCATGTCGCTGGTTTTGTGATATATTGATGAAAAATGACATATCCGCATCATTATGCGTCGCTACGGTCGGCTTATAAGTTACCTTCGGCTAAAGTGAGCAAGTGTCGTCTTCGTGGGTAAACAGATGTTGAGCATCTATCCGTTGAAGATGTGCAATATCCGACTTGTTTGCGGATTATCCTTTGGGCCCGCGGCGGCTGTGCGGGGAGCCGTCTTGGTTTCATTTCCAATCTGTAAATATCATCAAACATCCGATGACAGGTTGACGTATGTATGAGCTGATATGTAAACATCTGCTCTTAAATCTAAATTACTTATTGACAATTTTTTTTTAATCATTATAATGTATAAATCAATATAAATCTCTTGGGAACCAAAATATTGATATACAGGTGTCCGTTTTGAACATTGTATTTTATGGAAAGTATGCTTCTCATACTAAGCAGTCGATTCACGGAACGCCAAAGACGGAGCGACACCGTAAACGTTAAATATACATAACTCTACACAGCTTTATTATTGCGTTAGCAGCCTCTTATTATTTCTATCGAGTAGCACAATTATGTTGGTTTAAGCCATACTAATTTCTAAATAGTATAAAATAAAGTCGCTCGCTCCTCGTGCCTCACTTAATTCTACAAAATTATTCAACCGATTTTGCCGCGGTTATTCCTACTATTTGCAGAATTTCGCCAGGATGTTTTATATATGCGTAAATGCTTCGTGTGCTGTCAGGGCGTTCCGTTAGTATTATGGATGGGAAAGTGTGTTTGTTACAACACACATCGGTTGTTTGCTATATATCGGGAAACAGCCATTAGTTTATAGCCAACAGTGACAACGTTGGGTCATTATAATGATTCGGTGAAGCTCGGATGGTGTGGCGAATGACGTGGGCCCGACTCACGCGGCGCCAAATCAACCGCTTAATGCACACCTCCGTGACATATACGGGAAACGTTTACCGGCAGAATTGTGCAGCTTCGTGAACTTCACGGTCACTGTAATTTTATATGTCGCAAAATATTACAGCTCCGTATGTGTCACGGTTAATATAGAAATATAATTTTCCAAATATTTTAAGTCCGTACCACGTCCATGTCACGTTGGATGGTAAATTATTGCCACTCTCGGAATTTGCGTTTGCTTATCTTTTTGTACCTAAATTGATTAAAAAAATGTGCATTAAGGCGTTAAGCCGACCCCCCGCTTCCACCACCAACAAACAGCGCCTATGAAGCGATTTCGACAGAGAAATTGATATGTGCAGTCGTTTTATCGTGTTTCCAATTAGCTGTAGTGGTAGGATATTTGCCGATTCCACCCGGGTCAGTGCAGTACAATAGTCTGCACGGACCTGACCTACGACTTGAGCCGATAATATCAGTGCGTGTGCTCCTGTTGAATTCTATATATTCGAGCAACCTGAGTTCAAATCCCAAAGCCGGCACCATTGGCTTTGTCAATTTGTTATGTGATAATTCAGCTCTGGATTCCGAGCACAGCGGACAGTTCGGAAGATAATAAATAATATTTTATGATACTTCTAAATCCATTAATGTTTAAATAATTTATACATACTGATTGGGTCTATTTTATTGTAACAAAAGCAGCTATCATTTTTTTTGTTTGTAAGTAACAAACCTCTTTGTGATGTCAAGTCGCCTTAAATGCTACTTTATACTTATGCGAGGTATATTTTACTAAATCATTGTAACTCGCGAAGCTTTTAATATGACATTCACCTCAATACTAGATCGATGATATTTTAAAATTCAGTTCATCTTACTAACTCTTGTCGTGAGTTGTCTTATGACGTCCATGTGTATTTAATTTAAATGTGCCATTAATGGAACGTTAGATTTCGGAATAGAAATTATTTATATCGAATAAATAGTATAAAGAGTCGAAGCATTTATCATGTTAGTTGCGAATTGCTCTACTTCCAAATACAAATCAAAGGCACTAACCTCGTGGGAGTGCGCTTCTAACGAGAATTTTTTTGCAATCTCACCGTCGCAAATTTCCGATTTAACTAGATCTTTGTTGCAATTTTTGCGCTCGGTGCTACGACTGTAACAGCGTTAGGTGTACTGGAGTGGAGACTTGAGACTTTTTAAAATAATAACAGCCAGTACAAATTAGTTCCGCCACAGGGCAAAGTCCATCTTTACATGGGTGGCAATGTGCAACGTTGGAATGTAAGTATCATTTTCTGCACGTAATTTTTTATTCTTTAGAGACGCAGATTATCTCACTATTCTAACATTCTTTTCTTAGCATACGGCAGTACTTACAATCGTATTAAATAATTTTACAGGTTACCGTGGCGTTTAGTTGATGCATAAACGTTAATTAAAACCTTGTTACTATTAGTGCTAGTGTTCTATGCGTGTATTTAAGCGCATATATCAATGATACTGGTTATTATTTAAATATGTAATTGTACCATTCACTTATATTAAAGATAATGTTTTAATGGAAAGCACGAAGTTGACACATGGGCAGCGAAAGGCTTTATTGCTGATATGCGTGTTGAATATGACAAACGCGATTAACGCATCCATGAGCAGCCCATTAAGCAATGCGGGGTATCGTATCGCTCCTTTATAGCTCTCTACTGTCAAAACGTGTAACATCAAGCTTTAATGTTACCATGTCTTTACCTTACGTTACGTCCCGTGGTAATTTAAGCGGCCAACATTAGAATCTCTTCCGGAGGATGTAAGTAGCTCGCTACCAGCCCCTGTCCCCCCTCGCTAACGTTATAGTGAATCCAGAAGAGGTGCTGTCGTTACGCTATCGTTCTAGGGTGAGTTTTGTTGTGATAATTAACGCCGTACACAGACTCGTGTTAAAACATGAAAGGATTGCTGTTAAACGACTGATGATTACTATAGCACATGTTAAAGGACCTATCTACATATATAGACATGGTGTACATTTTAAGATATAATCTGCCACTAATGAAGCAGATCAGTAGCGATGTTAAAGCAACTGTTTCTCACGTGCACCTCATCAATTATAAGTCTATGGTTTGTTTATCCTTAACGTATACATTCAACTCCGTATGTTTCGAATACTTTACGGCATACGTGATGAGGTTGTGAACACAATCAGAGGTTAATACTATACACGATAAACTCTTTTAAATAGTAAAATTATTTACGCCTTTGGTTCAAACATAGATCATTGATACGGATTGTGTGTGACAGTAACTGTTCATCCTGAATTTTTAAATACTAGTTTAATGGAATGTAGAATCCGATATTTAGTAGTATGCAAAATGGTATTTATTATATTAGTATGAATGGATTATGTATTGCCGATGTAGAGGACAGATGTTTTCTTCTAATTTTCTGTACGTATTTCCAAGAGCGGCGTGCGTTGACTCCACAGGGGGCCACTGCAGCGCAGAGATAGGCCCGCGCCCTATTTGCTCGTAGCTGCCGCCTCCTATTACCTTCTTTCCCACTCGAAGCCCCCTTTGTGCTCGTAATGTCGCTACAATAATGCACGGCTCCCACTCCTAGGCCGAGACACAGATCGCATTATATTCCTCGGTTCGAACTGAGACTTGTTTTTTGCCCCTTTATCTAATAAGTTAACAGCTTCCGTATAATACAAATTGCTTTACGTGTTTACGGTTGATAACTGTGGCTCGAAGTAAAACTTACTTTTTGAGACGCTACAACCACAGTATCAGCATTAGCACTAACACTATGTTCCGCTTAACCGAACACTATAATAATAAAATTTAAAAAACATAGGATTTTTATTTACAATAAATTTAAGGCAAATTTAAGGGCTAGTTATGAATTTGCCAGTCGAGTTCCACTTCCGAATAATTTTCAAGTCACTTAAACAAGTTGTCGAAACTTTTTGGATTCCGGTCGTTCACGTTTAGATCGTTTTGTTATTGTTGGAGAACAATCCGACATCAACTTGGGATTTCGTTTACCTTAAAGTCTGGCGATAAACGAAATTTTCCTATCGTTGTTTTCGTAAGGGCCAAATGGAACGACAGCCTCTTTAAAAAGCCACATCGACTCTGCTCCGCTGGCCTCGTTTAAAAGTTTATCGTCCGCGGGCCTTGTTTACGGCTGCTTGTATTTGCTCTGCCGATCTAGTTCGCTTGCAACTGCTCTAGTAGCCGACGAGGCTTTGTTTTAATGCTCCACATTTTATATTTTTGTTCGGTCGCGGTATCGGAAGCTTGTCGCTAAGGAATGACCGTGGTCGGATAAAGCTGACTTAAATAATATTACCTTTATAAAAAAAGAGCGAATGAATCTACCAAGTAATTTACAATCTTTGTCTACATTAGAAGAGGTCATCATCATCGCGAAGAAACGTTTTTTTAGTTGTTCAATCCTTTTTTTAAGAGAGAAAACGCTAAAGAAGTTGGATTTTATAATTTCAATCTAAACAGCAAAGGTGCTTTTGCTTTCCCGGGAGAGATTTCATGTAGGTACTGAAGTGTAAATTTATCTTTTATATTAAGTATGGGTTGAGTGGGTTCATTCCCGTGTTCACTGTTTAATAACCTCTCGAGCTTTAGTAAGCCAGCGATCGCTGGGAAGTCACGGCACGCGTGATCCGCTGCGGTCGTTTAATCATCGGGATTAAGGAGGGAGTGGAGGCGGCCACGGCTAATGACTTAGACCGCAACCGGGATTCGTTCAGATCGTTTGCCCACTTAACCGTCACGGTAGTTAACACGTTCGGATGGACTTAGCGGACACAAGGACAAGTCTGAACTGATATGGGCTGTTTATGTCTAATATATTGACACGCCTTCATCGGCGGACTTATACGCGTGTGTGTATGTATGCTTGATACAACATTAGATTCATAGCTATTATAAAATATAATTAATGATGGATAAGAATATTAATTTAGCTTTAGTCTCTGCGGAATTATAATACATAAATCTGTGAGATTTTTTAAAGTGCATCTAAATTTTAACAACTGTTTACTGTTTCCCTATTATCGTTAACATTGCTTTGCATTCAATTTAGAAGTAGTTTTATAATCCTTGACGTGCAACACCAGTAGCGTTGTAATTAAGTAAGAACTCGTTAAAATCAAATAACTAAGCGAGTCACGTTCGAAACAAATGTTGTTTAAAACAACACTCGAAGTCACGGTGGAATTAGGTTAGCAGATATTAAAACTGCACGGTAGTTTTTAAATTAAAAATGTTAAGTCAATGTCGTTATTTAATAAGTTCTATTTGTCTTTTTCATTTTGCTGTTTCTCACTATCGGAAAGATAAACAATGTTAAGAAGAGGTTTTTAGTACATAGTGATGATTATACTGCGTAAAATATCTTTCGGAGGCTATTATTTGCACTTGAACATTTTGACTGTCCGCAATTAGCCGTCGACATAAAGTATGAATGCGGCAGTTGTTAATTGAATGCAGAATTCGATAATATCCACTCATGAGTTATGATGCACTTGTCTGGACGTACGGTCTGCGCTGTCGGCCGGACCACAGCATCGGGAATATATCAACGATGATCTTATAGTCTACGGGATTCATTCGTTCATAAGCGGATGGATCGTCAAGAAAATTTTAATAGTCGGAGAATAAAACTGCATATACTCATGAATATCAGGATATCAGTACTGATAGTGCTTCTTGCGTATAATACGGTATTATTATTATCTACAACCAAAGAATGTCTAACATAGCCTATCTATAAATCTGTCTTGTGAAAATGTGTCATAAAAACTGTTCACAAAAGAAATTTTCACTCAGAAATGTCAATGCTCGTCTCTGGAGAGGAAAGGCGCAAATGCACAAGTGAGATCTAAAGACCAAGTCCTCATTTCTTGGCTTATGTCCATTCATTGAGATGAGCGCCTTAATAGATCTATTGAACGTGACACCTTTGAGAAGGAGTAGATAGACGCCACGCTCCCTCGATGCCTTGCGACTTCCTGTATGCTTGTTTATCCAACTCTCCCCACGCGATTTCTCGGGCACTAAATAGGTCGCAAGCTAGCGAGCTGTACTGCAATATTCGAAAATTCTCTTTCCTCTGACATTATTCAACGCTAGTAGAGATAATTCTAAGCGTGGTGTGTGTGTGTGTGTGTGTGTGTGTGTGTGTGTGTGTGTGGGTG
>DWHO01004204.1:0-11270 GCA_018247575.1 Eurytides lysithous rurik
TCTGTGAGGTCGTGGTACTGATCCGGTTCGAGCCGGCCCATTCAGCAGCGGGAACAGCTGCGTGGCTCTACCACCGTTAAAACAGCAGCTGCAAAGACAACACTTTTGGAGGAGATAGCAGAAGGACTATCTTAGTGAGATGTAATCCAGAACCAAGTGGCGAGTCAACCAATGCATACTAAATATTAGCGACTTAGTTATTTTTAACGAGGATCAATCTCACCCGTTATGTTGGAGAATGAGACAAGTATAGAAGCTTTATCCAGAATCCAATCAAATCGCCCGTGTTGCAGACGTACAGACTTGGAAGGGATGCGTGCATCGTCCGTTAACGCGCTTGAGCTCTCTCCTAATGGAAGAAGTCAACCTTTGACGGCGGGGAGGATGTCAGCGCCTAAACATATATTAATAATGTGCCTACGAAAAACACAGTAGCAAAGGTTTTCATCAACGTTATTGCTTATTAACGCAATTTTTTGCTGTTATATCAAAATCTTAGTTCCGTAAAATATGTATTCTCCATTGACCACCCAGCACGACTGAATTGCGCTCCGTGCATTAAATCAAAATTTAAAGTTTTTTGGAGTTTCAATATATTTCTCCGTCGTTTCAATATATGTCCGACGAGACACTAGCTAATTTCATGGTGTCGGTTTTTCGTGACGGTGTGGCGCGCGCATCGTAAAGATTTACTCTCATCATTTTCCCCTAAAGTGCCAAAAGAAGTATAACTTCAATAACTTCGTTTAAATCAATAGTATTGATAACCTAATTGTATATTAGCGCCATCTACCTGAATAACAGAAATAATTATGCATTATCGTTAAAATTTTCTGGCTATCAATATCGAATGTCTAGCATTGACTAAATCATTTCACGAATTAGATGTTGGAACAGTAATTAAATAAATTTCAATTACAAACTACACAAATCGTCACAAAACGTCTTTCCTGCAATGTTTCATATCAATTTTAACAATCACTCATAACAAATTTAATATAAATTTGAATAACGTCAAAAAGAAATTAAGCAGCTTCAAAATTGGTCGCGAAATAATTTACTATTCAAAATTTTGCGACAACTCATCCCGACACGATTTCTGACGATTTCGTGAATTGCTCATGAAATTTGTTTTCATGAAATAAATTTATTTTCACGTTTGAAGCGTACTAACAATACATATTATTTAAAATCTATTAATAAAAAATATATATTTCATTGCTTTTCAATTTTATTGTGTTGCTTCCATAAGTTACATATATCCGCGGGACAGCTTTATTTGTAGAAGTTTTGTTATTTTTGTAGCGAAAAAAGTTTTTTTGTGAAATAATTGTTATTGCTTTATCTAAAAAAAATACTTACACAACAGTTCTTATTTCAACATGTCAAATATGACGATGGCGTTTGTATTATTTACTTAACACAATCTGTTTAGTCATATCTTGTTGTATCAAAAAAAGCTTTGTTTCTCATAAATGAAAACATTTTTGAATACAGTTTATATGAAAATAGTTTTAAAATGTTTTTTTACATCAACAATACACGAAAAATAAATTAATTATTATGGATTCCATCATTATCATTATTGTTAGTAGTTTCAATACCCATTTTATGTTTTTTTTTTACAGTGACTATATTACTGTTTGTCACCAAAAAGGCCATCGCTTATGTAGGTGAACGAAGTTAAGGAAGGAAACCACAAAGCTAGGAAAGGGACCACCCAGCTTGTTGGTTCGCATAGGTGTCGTGCAGAACCAGGTGGGTCCAGCGATGAAATATCTCTGGCTCAACCTGGATAGTCGCTGGAGCTTCGAAGCGCACTTCGATCGCTTGGCTCTCCGGATCGAGAAGGCAGCTACCTAATCTCGAGGGTCCGAGGAACGGACTCCTTAGTCCACCGCCTCTGTGTGGAAGTCGTACGATTGATAGCCTTGTACGTTGCGCCCATCTGGTCACGACGACTGACGGGTGTTCGACGCTGCAGAGCTAAGCAGCATACCCTGCAGCGAAGAATGGCATTCAGGACTTCACATGGATACCGAACGGTATCTTTGAGGCGGCTATTATCCTAGTTCGGTTTCCACCCCTGGATATTCTGACAGAAATAGATGCGAAGGTTAACACCCACAGCCATCATCACCAGGGTGACACCGAGCCCCTTGGTGCAGAAGAAGTGCGGAAGCAGGGGTGGAAACGTACTATGGAGGTCTGACGTGAGCGGCTTGAGGAGTAGCCAAGAAGTTCACGCCAACAAGTTGTCTGTACGCTCTTGCTGAGAAGTCTCGAAATCTGGCTAAGTGTCACGGATTTTCCACACGTCACCTATATGCTGACTCAAATCGGGAGGGGTCGTAGGAATCTCGTTATCGAGAGGGGGCTGATCCCACTAGAAGAGGAAGAGTTCGGGGCGGTGGCACAAGGCGTACCATCTTTCCCATTAACAGCGTATTTTGATGGAAAGGAACATTGGGTCCAGGAGGTTTGGAAGGGAACCTGAATCCGCTAGTAGACCAGAGAAGGGTGACAACATGTAGTGGTCCCGAACTGTCTTCCAAGGGCATGAAGTGCAGAGAGGCACCGATGCGTCCCGTAGGAGTTACCGAAATCCCACCCAGTGCACTAAGGTTGGAGGGGGTTTTAAGTAGGCACACGTAATCATGTTTTCTCCCCGGAGAACAGGATATCTTTTAAAGATTTCCCACCGCAAACAAAAAAAAGGTAAACGAAAGTACTGAACCGATTGGAACCAAACCATTTAACCATTCAATCATATAATTTGCAGAGATAAAGGATATTTAAATTTAAAAAAAAGAAAATAATTATTTCAGTAGAGTAATAAGTAATTTCACATAATTTGGTGGACTAAAACACATAGAGTTATACTAAGTTTTTAGAAAGATCAATAGACAATCTTACTCGTATATATATTTTCAATACCAATAACATAATATTTGTACGGGTCAAACACAAAAAAATTACTAGTTAAAAGAAAATAACGGGATATTTCAGAATTTACAATTTATTTTAGCATTGATTCCAAGAATGATGGTGACGAAAAGGCCATTTTTATAAATTATTTACATCGCCGCTCTGTAAAAGAAAGTAAGTGGTAACACTCATGCGTGCGTCGAATTATAAAATAATTATCTTATTAAATTATCCTTGTGGAATTTTATTTATTTTTTATTTTTATTTATTTGTTACAGACACCTTATACAATTTAGTGTAGCCCTAGCTTCTGTAAAAGGAAAACCGTGTAACATAAGCAACTGGCTTATGTTACACGGTTTTCCTTCCTAAGCGTAAAATAAATTCAGTGATGTTCAAACAATAAAGAGTTATTACAACTGGAATAATAGTATCTTTCGGAGTGCGTTGTTATTTTTAGACAAAGAAAAACCGCATTTACATGTGGTTTTCACGCCTAAACAAACAAATTATCCAGTAATGTAAAAACTACTCTTTTCGAACATTCGGTGAATGATAAAGCTATACATAACCTACGAACTAACAACAATAACACTGTTCATGAAAGTATAACTAAAATCAAGCCCGCAAGAAGGCTGTGGAGAGCATTGCGCGAACTGTCACCGTAAAAACCTACCGTTGAAAATCAAGACGTATGCAATAAGTTTACTTCTCGAATGCTGAGCTTAAAGTACTGACAATCATTCAAACCAGCCCCATATTGTAGAACGAATTATTATTGCACAGGAGTATTGAACATATTTCTTAATCTTTGCTAAAACTTTTCTTACCGATACTTTTGTCATGGACAATTTTTCATTACTGGTATCAAAGATTAGAATGTATGTATGTATATATATACTTTCACTTTGTTATATTTATTCTGATTTCGGCGGTTCAGTAAACGACGCAAGTATTCATTCGACCACCTTCGCCAAAAGTCCTGTACCATTATTTGAGTATACTGCCATCTACGCAATGAACCAACATTTGAAAATTCAAAAGTTATATCCGGTGCTACCAGTGGTTGTTCTCCTATCAAAAAATGTCCCGGTGTAAGTACGTCTCCTGCTTCACTATCGTCTTGCAATCTTGAAATGGGCCGGGAATTAAGGCAGGCTTCTATTTGAGTCAGCACCGTCGTCATCTCTTCAAAGGTAAGCGTTGAATTACCAATAACACGTTTTAAATGGTACTTTACCGATTTTACGCCCGCTTCCCATAACCCTCCGAAATTGGGTGCGTGCGATGGAATGAAATGCCAGACCGTACCATTATTAGCTAAAGCTTCAGCTATTTCTTTTACCAGGGAAGTCTTCTCCGCGTTAAATAAATGTGATAGTTCTTTAGCAGCTCCTACAAAATTTGTCCCATTGTCACTCCAAATTTCGTGACAATGACCTCTACGAGCCACAAACCGCTTAAAAGCTTGTAAAAAACCTTCACTTGTCAGGTCGGATACTAACTCCAAATGTACTGCTCGTGTACACATACATACAAACAGTGCTATATACCCTTTATATGCATGATGTCCCCGTCCCTTTGAGGCTCTAATCTGAATCGGTCCTGCATAGTCGACACCACTGCATTTAAAAGGACGACTTGGAGTTACTCGAGCAGCTGGCAACTGCCCCATTATTTGGGTTTTTATCACTGCGCTATTTTTTACACAAATTACACATTTGCGGACACAATCCTTAATCAGTTGTTTTATTCCAAATATCCAGTACTTAGAGGTTATGACAGATAACATTAGTTGATGACCACCATGTAGTGTTTTATGGTGAATGCTTAACACGATTAACCTAGACAGATAACAATTCTTAGGCATTATAATTGGATGTTTTTGTTGTGGTGACAGCTGTGATTCTCCTAATCGACCGCCCACCCTGAGGATATGTCGCTCGTCTAAGAAAGGTGTAAATACACGTAATTTACTCTTTTTTATCACATGGCCTTTCATTTCTAACCGTTCAATGTCTTCTCCAAAATGATCCTTTTGACACTTCTTTATAACACACTCAAGTGCGTTTTTCAACTCTTCTCCAGTAAGGTAATCACAATTACGCTTTATTGAAGCTTGCCTAATTGGCCGGAGAAACCGTCGGCAGTATGCTACGACTCGTAATAATTTGCTTAAGGAGGAATATTTATCCCAAGGATTGTCTTGTACAGACACACAATGAACTCGCACTTGTTCTAAGTCCGTGAGAACATTGTGTGGTTTCGAAAATGTAACTTCTTTCTCCCGAAGAAAATCTGGACCATTTAGCCATAAGTCACATTTTAGCAACTCTGGAGCACTCAAACCACGTGAAGCAATATCTGCTGGATTTTGAGCAGATCTTATGTGGTACCACTGACTAGATTCCATTACTGTCAAGATTTCTGAAACTCTGTTGGCGACAAATACTTTCCAGCGACTCGGATGACTACTCAACCACGCAAGAACAACAGTTGAGTCTGTCCAGGCATGCCAGTGTGATTTATCAATATTCATTGCTCGTCCGACATCCACCATTAATTTACTCAGGAGCATCGCACCACAAAGTTCTAATCTTGGTATAGATAACTGTTTCACGGGCGATACCTTAGTTTTTGCTGCAATTAGGGTAACCTTAATAGTATTTGAAGAATCAACCACACGAGCATATACAACAGCTGCATATGCGACTTGAGAGGCATCAGAAAACCCATGTAACTCCAGGCGAGTCGTCTTTGACGTTGAACCCAGCCATCTAGGAATATAAAACTGTGATAAGTATTGTAAATTCTTTCTATAATTGTTCCATTCTTTTCTTAATTGCTTGGGCACTTCCTGATCCCAATCTATTCCTGCAAGCCACAATTTCTGAATTATTATTTTTGCTAGCACCACCGTAGGCGCTGCCCAACCTAGTGGATCAAATAGACGACAAATATCTGAAATCATATTTCTTTTAGTTACAGGAGTCCTGAGTTCCGGTAAGGTGACCACGTAGTGAAAAACATCATCACTCCGATTCCAGGTAAGTCCTAGTATTTTCATTACGTTGTCCATTTTTAATTCTAATCCTTCCGACTCTTTTTCTTTTACAGGTTGTGTTTCTTTTAGCTTGACAATTTTTTGTAAAAGTTCATTGTTATTACTGGTCCATTTTTGCATTTGAAATCCAGCTCCTTTCAAAATACAGGTAAGTTCCTTAAATATCTTTACTCCTTCCTCCACACTTTCGCATCCGGTCATGAGGTCATCCATGTAGAAGTCTTTTAGAATTCTTGTACAGACAGGCTGCATACTAGCATCAGAGACCTCCCGCGCTGTCCTTTGTAAAGTCTTGACAGCGAGATAAGGTGCGCATGCTGTACCAAATGTGACTCTTAAAAGACGATAATCAGTCAACTCTGACGATGGATCATCCCGCCACACAATTCGTTGATAGTCAATATCAGACGCATTTACCTTTATTTGCCGATACATTTTTACTATATCTGCTACCAAACAAATAGGTGATATTCTCCATCGCATAATTATGTCCTTAAGGTCGCTCTGCAGTGTAGGTCCTATTAATAACATGTCATTTAATGAAACCCCATTCCTTCCCTTACAGGATGCATCAAAGACTACTCTTACCTTTGTAGTATCCTTGTCACTGCGCACTACTGCGTGGTGTGGTAAGTACACCGCATCTTTATGGCATTGAGATACTTTTTCTAAATGATTTAATTTTAAGTACTCGTGTATAACTTCCTTATATTTTTGTTTAAGTTCCTCATTTCTTTCTAATTTTGTTTCTAACGAATAAAATCTCTTTACAGCAATGTCTCTTGAGTTAGTTGGGTAATTAGAACACTGTGATTTAAAAGGTAAGCTTACAACAAATCTTCCACCCTCTTCTCGGTACGTAGTTTGCTGGTAATATTTTTCACATTCGATTTCCTCCTCTGTTAACAAAGGCTCGGTAGGTTCTGAGATGGACTCAATCTCCCAAAACCTTTTGAGCAATGCATCATCATCAATGCGAGAATGAAATGCTATTATGTTTGACATAGGCCTCACAGTATTAGTAATACCACCTGACAGTATCCAACCCAAAGCTGTCGATTGAGCTATGATCCCGCCGTTTGGATCACGTTTAACTCCTTCCCTTAATACTTGGGAGTAGACCTCTGCACCTAAAAGAAGGTCTATTTTATTGGGCACATTATAATCCGGATCAGCCAATTCTATGTCATCAAGTTCCATCCATTCCATTGAAGGAACAACCTTATTTGGTAAAAGAGTCGTGATAAAGCTTAAAACATAAGCCTTCACCGTAATCACGAAGTCTGGTTTAACCTTTGACCGAATTTCCAAGTTCACTATAGCTTTGGTTGCTGTTTTCTTATTTTCACCTATACCCATAATTTCACCTTTTATGGGAAACTTTTTTAGATTTAAGAATTGCACCGTGGCTTCTGTCACGAACGATGCTTGTGATCCTTGATCTAACATAGCGCGTAATGTATAACTCCTGCCATTCTTGGCATTAGCCTCCACCAATGCTGTGGCTAAAAGTACTTGATCGTACGTTTTTTCCTTCGTGAAACAAGACAGGACTTGATCTTGACCACTGGTTGCCCCAGATGGTTCTGCACCTGAACGATTTGATAACGAAATATTGGTTCCAGTGGTCGGAATAATAATACCTTCTGGATGCAGTAAGGTATGATGGCGTCTTTTACATTTATAACATTTAATAGAATTTTTACAGAATTTTGCTGAGTGTGAGTTACCTAAACAAATAAAGCACAGTTGTTTATCTCGGATAAAATCACGTCGTGATTCAATATTTAAACCAATAAATTTTTTACACAAACTTAGTCTATGATCTTCAGAGCAATATGGACACCCTAGCTTAACAACATGTAACGTTTTAGGTCTGTAATGAGGTTTTGACATAATTAAACTATTACACTTATTTGTTTCTAAGGCCTCTAAACCTCTTACCCTATCTAACAAAAAGTTTTTAAATTCATTAAATGTAGACAAAGTGTCTGAAGAGCTATTTTGGTTGCTAAAAAATTCCCATTGCCGACGTGACTCTGGGTCGATTTTTAAAGACAACATATAAATTAACATAACATCCCAGTTAGAAACATTTACACCCAAGTTGCTTAAGCCATTTAAACAATCACAAGTTACATCAATTAAATTTTTTAAGTATTGCGCCGACTCATTTGTCGCGTTTCGCAAACTAAACAATCTTTTTAAGATGTTTTTGGTGAGATGTTTCTTATTATCATATCTCGATTTTATGGTATTCCACGCCGTTTGATAATTTTCCGCGGATATCGGAGTTTGTCTTAGCAATTGTTCCGGTTCTCCTACTAAATAGCCTTTCAGATAATGCATTTTCTGTACGTTGTCAAGTGAATCACTATTGTGTACGAGCGAAGTAAACAAATCTCGAAAGGTAACCCATTCGGTATAATCGCCGGAAAAAGTGGGTATTCTAATTTTTGGTAATTTAACCGAAGTGCAATTACTTTGTTCTGATTTTACGACGCTTATTTCATCTTTCAAACTATTTTTAATATTTAATAATTCTGCTTTATAATCCATAAAATAATCTTCCGTAACATCATACACATTTTTTGTATAGTATGGACTACATCTTAATTCTTTAGGTTCCGATTCCTTAATAATTTCTTCGTGACCTTTATTAAATTGTTGCCATAGATCCTCTAACGTGCTTAATCTAATTTGTACATAAGAACTCGTTAATCTCTCTTTAGGCGATTTCTTAAAATTCTTTCTAGCCCTTAAAATTCTTTCCGAAATATCCTCTTGGTATTTATATAAACCTTCCATTATAACGAATTCGTAATTTATAAGTCTATCAAAACACCTTTTTTAATATTATAACTAACACATACACAATTTTTTTTTTTTTATTTATGTACGCAGACACATTTCAAAGTTCAACAAAAACACTAAAATTTTCTAAGTCCATCAAATAGATTTTTTTAAATTTTTACAAGTCTTTATGACACTATTTTCTAGTTGAAAACGGACATGGATTCCCCGTCTCAACAGTTTTACACGTAAAATTTTACAAGTTACTAACACAATTTTGCAAATTTTCTAAGTCCTTACAAATTTTAAAGTTAATTTATTAAACTATTAAAGATTTTTTAATAAGCTACGTTTGAAAGTTAATGTCACTATCACTTCAGTACACAAGGTTCAATTTGGAACGGACTCACAGTTTAATGACCACCGACGTCTTGCTTCTGCACACGGCTTGCCTGTCACCTTGTAGCTCCTCCTCTTCGCACGCAGTTTCCTTGACTCGCTGTTCCGTTCCGCCCGTCTCACACTAGCGCCGCTTGATCGGCACCTGTGTAAGGCTGGAGTCGTCCCGATACAGCAATCCGCTGCCAAGGGTACGAAGGGTATGCAGGGTTCCTCCCTACCCTGCTGATGATGCACCACCTCCAAGCGCCTGCCCGAAATCCGGCTCGAAGGACCAATGTACACGCACTTGCGTACTAATGCACTGACTCAACTCGCGGCAGTCTGGACTGCTTTACCCTACTTAATATTTTTTAGGGATAATAGCAGGATTACCGATAACGTCAGCTATTCAGGGTTAATCAAAAAGAAACTAACGTATCAGTTTGGTGCACACTTTAATGAAATTTCTTAAAGAATATATGCAACGGCTAATAACAAGTCGATAGCATGAATTTAAATGGGTAAGCGCCATCTATCGACGCCTCCACCACTTAACCCCTGCACCACAGACACTCTGCCAAACATATAATTTATTTTCACACAACATATATACATATACCCCATAAAAAGATCTGTTAGATCAAAATGCGTGGAACTTAAATGATTGACTCATTTACGGGATAGCTATTACATTGTATTAAGGCTTAACATATTGTAATGTTATTTTAAAAGAGCAACTGTTAGTTTGTTACCGGCTATTTTAGGAGAACTGCATTATGAAAAAGAAATATATTTTTAAAAATGGCGCGTTCCTAGGAGTTCAGTTTCGAGTTCTTCGTGGACTTCTACCGAAGCGGCGAAATGGGACAGAGGACCAATGAGTGCTTCTTCTTCGCTTACAAGTCCGGACTGAGGTCGTTGCACGAGGTGCTCTCGATGGACGAGAAGCGGGCCAACTTGACCGGGGAGCCCTGGTACGTCGGTTGGAGCACCTGCTTCGACGAGGAGACGCGGCGCCTGAGGCGGTATTACAGCCGCCCCTACTTCCTGCCGAAGACCGCCGAGAGCGACACGGTCGACTGGATCTTCATGGGCGGACCCGGCCAGGGTGCCCATATGCATGTGAGATGTACAATCCTTAAAGTAACAGCCCATATACGTCCCACTGCTGGGCACAGGCCTCCTCTATACATAGGGTATAAGGGCACAGACCGCCACGCGGCCCCACTGCGGGTTGGCTGACACATGTTTAAGATTTTTTTTTGTTTCTTAAATATGCAAATATAAAAAAGTTGTACTATTAATCCGAAAGTGCGGTCACTCCTTGACTGCGTGATCGCGAAAAAACTCATAAAAGTCGGCGTGTCTTTTTCTAACACCTAGTACAAATCATTCCTACTCGCTCGCTTGCACTTAAAGACTTCGCTCGCCACATCGCACGAAATTATTCAAATGTGACTGACCTGCTATTTCGCATATGAGCAGCTGAGTCTTATCTTATCTTACCTCACGTTGACGCCTTTAGTATATGCCGCTCTGTGAAGCTTCATCGGATCGCCTAATCCGTGGAAATGCTAGATTCCACGACTTGGATAGACCACACGTCCTGCGGGGTCACACATAAGGATATGCGTGTTGTGTCAAAACTTTAATTTACTTTATAGCAGCTGATTGTTACTTGTAGCAGTCTATGTGACTGGATCATATGATTTTTCACATGCTACTCATGTAACGTTACATGCCTATTGACGTGTGAAGTTTTTACTGGTTACTCTACGTCATTCGTCGGTTGTGGACGTGGTCGGTGGCAGGTGGACTCCGTCCGGCGCGTGTCGTGGCAGGCGCAGGTGCGTGGCAGCAAGCGGTGGCAGCTGGCGCCACCGCCCGAGTGCCTCTATGTCTGCCGCTGGCTCTCCTTCGCAGTGCGACCCGGCGAGATACGTAAGCACTTTCACCTTTAAAACCTTCACGATACAGCACTACTATACAGCACTATACAGCGGTTGGTAACTTTTTCTTATATACGGTTTTTTTATGGATAAGGCTGACAAACGAGCAAGCGGCACACCTGATGGTAAGTAATTACCGCCACCCATGGACATTT
>DWHO01004205.1:0-11270 GCA_018247575.1 Eurytides lysithous rurik
GTGGGCCACCGGCTACCTCACTCACCGGACGAAACATGGAAGCAAAAACACTTCCACTTTACGCCGATTTTCAAATGGTGGTATGGTGGCCAAGCTACATAACACCTTCTGTTTGCGTAGTAATTAGCCGGTTTGCCCATGACCACGTGCGAAAGCAGACGTGCGTAAAGCAGGATTATTTTTTACACTTCGTCTAGGATTATTTTATAAAATTCACCGAACGCATAAGCAAATCAGATTTCCTCATGATTAGCGAAACACCGAAATCGAATAGAGGATTTTTATTCGTCGGGGTTTTTTGTAGATATCTTTGCTAAGTTTCAAATCTATTTTTAAGTTCCTTATTTTTTTCATTTTTACGGGTTTATTGCATAGTCGATCTCGTAGATTTTGAACAATGAAGCCTTAAAAACGATTAGAAAATGTATGTTGGAAGTCTTGTTAAATTTATTTTGAAGTCATTTTCTTATAGAAATTTATTTGGAAATACGAACTGGGTAGTCCACGACTGCTTGAAACGACGTTGCACTGAGAAATAGAATATGGTGAATCTCTGTTTGTCTTTCTTAACTATGCCAAAAATTTCTTTGCTAAATTGCCCTTTAAATCCGCAACGTTTGACATTACCGCTTGTAGTAGAAAAAATATAAATCGTGCGTTACTTGTCGGGGCACACTTTACAGATGGGATCTCAGGAGTCGTTCTTTAAACGTAAGATATTTTGGAGGGGCATTTCATCACCTTTTCAGACAAAACGTTCATTGTGACAGTTGCAAGAATATCTTGCCTGCCACGGAATGAATTGTACACGCGAATGCGACCTCGCAACTCCACCGACCCAACCATACGGCTCTATCGTGTCAAGATCGCGTGCCAACCGGCGCAAACACTCCTCTAAAGGAACCTTATTAACCGAATGCGAAAAACTGGGCCGCGAATAATAACTTGCACATGATGCATTATTGCGCAAAGTAAATGAACCATACAAACGTATGGCCACTATTTCATATATCTTTTGTGCTTTGACCGTAACTTTGTGTGGATTTTTTTTCGCCATTTTTACATCTCAGTTTGTGAATCCACCGGCTCGGAATACAATTCTGCTGAAAAGAGCCGGCGAGAAACTCAACAGTTGCTCTTTTAAAATACTGTTACAGTATATTACCCTAATTCAATAATATCTAACCCACATACGAGTCAATCAACTAAATTCCACGCATTTTGGTCCACCAGAAGCTCTTGAACAGTATAATAAATAAATCTTATTCCGATTTTAGTTTTAAAACGCTCAAATGGTAGATCCAAGACATCTTGTGGCATTTTATTACATATGCATATACTCAGGCCCATAAACGATTTTTTCACCTTTCGGAGACGAAATCGAGGAGTAGTACAAGCTTATTTTTATTTCTAGTATTTACCACGTATTTGTCACTGAGTGTTAAGAAAGTATTCAAATGTTGTCGGATAAATAATATGTCAGAGAGTATATATTGTGAGACAAAACTATGAACAATATATTTGTAAAAAATCACGCTAATATAGAACACCATTTGTCCCCAAAAGAAGAACAAAGCAACAAATAAATTTCCATTTATAATATTGTTAACACTTTGTTTTGCTGAAACAAAGTGTTAACAAAGTGTTTTGTTGTTGTTGTGCTGCTTTTTTGAAAAAAATTTAGCAGATCATTTTGTAAGGGTGTTTAAACTTAGCAAATAGCATGTGGATATGTACCCATGTAATATTTGTTAATTTTAACATCCTGCCTCCTGCAAGAATTTTACTTTTGGTCTATGATTTAGAAATAAATTCAGTTATGCTTTGTTAAGTTATCACATTATGCATAGCATTTAATTAAAATTACATAGACATGATAGAAGCAGATACTTAATTTTAAAGATTGGATTAAAATGGCTTCCCTTATGTATTAAAAGAAAAAAAATAATGAAGCCCACTAAAACCTCGTACAATATTAAAAATTATTTACCTAATAAAACACTTTAATAATTCTAATATTTTAAATATTCTATGAACTCTTCAAGATTTCAATTGCCTACCAAAAGCAAGCATTTGGCCTTCAAAAAACTACAACTTCGCCTTACAGTTGATTCTCGCCTGAGGTGAATATGATCATACTCATGAACAACAGATAATTGTTCCCGATCTGGGCATTCGTATGAGTTAAATTTATGTCTGTGAAACACCTTTATAAAAAGATATTTCTATATTAAAATAGAGGTAGCATTTTTATAAACTTTTGGATAGAATTCTGAAATTCTATTGATGGGATGGTCAAGCAATCAAATTAATTATTTTACCAAGCAACTTTCCTATAAAGAGCAAATCATATTGAAGAATTACAACAATGATTGTATCAAATTAATTTCATTAAATATTTCCTAAAGTTTATGATCCACATCTACATAAGGTCAGTACTTAATAATAAAAATAAAGTCAAGTTAAACTGTTACTGCATTGCATACCTGCAAAAAGCCTGCAGTTGTGCCTGTTGTGCAATATGAATAATGGGTAAAATTCCTCCACAGAGTTATGACAAATACTTTGATTTATGCTTTATTTTTCACATATTGTAATCACTTGGCCTACTATGTGTCAAAGGTGAGCATAAAAAAGCCTAATTGGGATGTGTTGCAAAGTGTCCTAAACATGAAAGTGATAGAAATAGATGTTCCCTTTCTTATTATGAAATAAAACTTTTCTTGTTTAAAAAATGGTATTACCCTCTTCATGATAAAGCCTCAAATAATATTTTTCCAAGTCATTTTGTGTTTTAAAAAGTGTATAATTTATAGAATATAAGTAAAAATTAATATAGGTATAACATATATACATATACTATATAGAGATAATTTATAATTATAAATAGATAAAGTATAATACTTATATACAAAATAACTTAGAAATAAAAATATGAGATTTTGTTATGCATAATAACAAATGCATAAACTTTAAGAGTGCTTTAAAAGTCTTTTATAAAAAAACTAAAAAAAATCAATTTCAAAATCAATAGATTTTTATCATTATTATTGAACATTGAAATATAAATTGTAACATATAATTTTTCATAAGCATAATTGACATTGAAATTGATAATTTATATATGAATGATTAAATATATAATCAAATAGGATTAATAACCTGGACGTGTGTGGACGGATGTGGTTGCATTTTGTGTGTACTTTGGGAATATCATCAGAGGGTACCTTAAAGTCGGGCGCGTGATAGTCCTCTTGCTCCATGGCTCTTACAAAACAAATAACAATACGGGACTCTTATTAATAAAGATTTTTTTTTCTTACAAATTATACTTAATTATATTAAATTTAAAAAATAATAATTCCAATAACGTAAATATTCCCCGCCTATAAAATAATTAAAGTATATATTAAAGAGGGCAAACTTCGATACCAGGTCATACACAGCAGAAGCATTAACACGACACCGCATACGGCAGAACATACACAAATCGATACCTTAATGCGGTATGAGTAAAATTTAACAAATAGTTTCTCACGTCATTTTCTAAATATATTATTTACGAGGTTACTCACGATTCTGACCACAATATTCTTCGCCGATGACCCGTGGACGAAGATTTTACCTCACACTATGAATTTCACATTTCTATTTTGGTTATATTTTAGGTAAAATTTTATTTGTTTTGAAATATATCACAATTTTGATAGATCCATATTTTCATGTTTCAAATTTAGCACACGTTCGTCACAGTGAATTTAGAGTTGCGTTCTTAAATAAATTTTTCAAGTACATAAAAAAATTGTGATTATAATTTTATGCTAATATTCTATTAACAAATTTTCATCTTTACTTTTATATATAAAAACTTTAAAATTAAAAAAAAAATTATCCAATTATCATTTTGTTGTAATTAAGTATATAAAAGAGGCGACACATAACATTGATTGTGGTAGGACTATCAAGCAAAATCGATTTTTAGATAGTCCTTATGTGTCAAGACATCTCTAGTTTGTGTTTTGTATTGTAGTGATATTATTGTTACGTGTTTTACAATAAATTCAGAAATAACATAAAGTTTAACTAAATTCTGTTCCCTTTATATTTACCCAATTTTTACTTCTAAAAATGACGGAAGTTCAACTGCAGGAGTTTAAACTCGAACCTGATTCGGAGCTTCGTTTTGAGGTTGAATCTAAAAACGAGAAAGTTGTGCTTGAGGTATTTTGAACTTCTTTCGTGGAAATTATGAATGTACAGTAACTGCTTACTTTTTCATTTAAAGTTATTTTTTGCTTATGTTATTGGTAGGTTAAGAGCGGATACGCGGAGCTATTCGGCACGGAGTTGGTAAAGGGAAAACCATACGAATTTCATACAGGTGCGAAGGTAGCAGTGTTCACGTGGCATGGTTGCACCGTTGAACTCCGGGGTAAAACTGAAGTTAGCTATGTGGCAAAGGAAACACCTATGGTAAGGACATACCTTTAATACATTATCTTTTTCATCGATGAATGACATGTAGTTGACATAAGCCTATATACCTATTTCATGAAAAAAAAATTCTTGTAGTGTATATTTTCTTATATATATAAATTCACCACCTTGTCACATTTGGTACTTGAAAAGCACTTGTTACTATTAAGCTTGTATATAAGCAGTTTATTTTTAATATTTCCATATGTTATGGATTGTTTCTTTAAATACAATATTTAACAACAGGTCACTCAGCATATTACTTACAATATATTCACAGGTAATCTACCTAAATGTCCATGCAGCATTAGAACAACAAAGAGTTGCCGCTGAGCAGGAAAATACAAGGGGACCAGTGACGATGATAGTTGGTCCCAGTGATGTTGGAAAGTCGACTCTCACTCGGTTGCTGCTTAACTATGCTGTTAGGATGGGAAGGAGGCCTATATATGTGGATTTGGATGTTGGTCAGGGTCACATTAGTGTTCCAGGAACAATTGGTAATTATATTCCTTAACCTTCATTTGTTTAAGTCAATACAAAGCAATGTATTAAAACTTTTTTTGCATAATTTATTATTCCTGACACATCTGATTCTATATAAATAAAAATTGCTAATAAAATCACCCAATGTTAATTTGTTCCTATTGTGGATTTTGCCAAAACTATAAAGGTATTTTCTGATTAAGTTGTAGCAGTTGCTGATAAATATTCTCCATGGAAGGTCCCATTCCATCTCATCCCAAAAATAACCATTTGGTTTACATACTGTGTAGTGTATAGTGTCCCTGTAAAAGATAGCTATGACCTATAAGTTTTGATGGTTTTGTGACTTAATATCATTAATATTTCTAAAACCAGTTATAATCATAAATTAAATTATTTCTAGGTGCTCTCCTAGTAGAGCGTCCAGCATCTATAGAAGAAGGCTTTAGCCAGCAAGCACCACTGGTGTATCATTTTGGCCACAAGTCACCGGAAGAAAACTTAGAGTTATATAATACTATAGTTTCAAGATTAGCAGAGGTCATTACGGAGAGATGTGAAAATAATAAAAAAGGTACTGATCTTTATCTTATACATAACAATTAGTATCTGAACAATTGTTTAAAACACCATGAACATGGGCATTCATTTTATTAATGCCTTCTATCCTTATTCCATCATCATCGTCCAATATTGACTTTAAAAATATATATTTTGTTTTGTTACAAAAATCTACTTTTTAATTTGGAGCTACTACTAATACTTTTCGGAGAACAAATCAATATGAAATTATACTTGAAGATATTAATTAACAACAAAGTTGTTCTTTTTTTATTACTTTGAATAGATTATTTTAAGCACAATTATTATACCAAAAATTACTAAAATTGGTTTCAGCATCAACATCCGGTGTTATAATCAACACATGTGGTTGGATCAAAGGTGCTGGTTATAAAGTCCTCACACATGCTGCACAGGCTTTTGAGGTATGTTATAAAAATTTTGCACAATGAATGTTGTGTGTTTTATCTAAATATTTTTGCGCCAGAGATGTGTATTGTATTAGATATTTATTTTTAGGTAGATGTGATACTAGTATTAGACAATGAGAGACTATACAATGAGTTGAAAAGAGACATGCCCAAGTTTGTCAAAGTTGTGTATTTACCAAAAAGTGGAGGGGTGAGTTTATTATCTTATTTATATTAGTTATTTGTTTTATCTTTGCTTAACAATACATCACATTAATATAATATGTATATAATAGATGCTGAAGTGTGTTTATTGTTTTATCCTTCTTCTATGCAGCTATTCTAAGGTTTAGCATCATTTATGGCATTTATTTGCAAGTTATGTACAAAAATGATATCCAAAAAAGTTGGGCAGTGATTATGCAACTAGTTTTAATATTGACATCATTCTTTAATCATGTATAATTTTTTAAGATATAATTGAAAAAGCTCTCCGACTTTAGGTTTATTGCAATTTTACCATGATGTGACTGACTATTTTTCGTGTTGATCTCTTTTTGAACAAAGTGACAAGATAGAATTTATATCACAACAGGTGGCTGAGCGTTCCGGAGCGCAGCGGGCGGAGGGCCGTGACGCTCGTATCCGAGAGTACTTCTACGGGCGCCGGACACCTTACTACCCTCACTCATTTGATGTCAAGTTCTCAGACCTCAAGATTTACAAGGTATATTGCCTTTCCATTTTTTTTACATGATATGACAAATATGCCCAATTAAGGTGATGATAGCATTATTCAGTTTCCACACCATCTTTTAAAAATGTATATACATAGATGAAATTACAAAAATAAGTGCTCAAGCAATGTTTCTTATTACTTCTTTCATTCATTCTTTGATTTTATATTAACTTGTAGTTTTTCATTAATGCTAATTAATATTTGGGACTTTTGCAAAGTCTGCCTGAAGTCCCAGCCTAGTAATTATATGCAAATGTTGGTACAATAACACAATTATTGCTCATTTTTGTATTGTAATAAGCTAGTTTGTTTCTCTAGTACATGACTTGTTTATCACTCATCCTCACACAACAACAATATGCCCTAGCACCCTGACAATTCATCTAATTTCTGTTTCTAAACAAAGATATAACTAACAATGGCAAGATTTGTTTATGCGATGTCAATAATGACGCCGTCGGACGGGGCAGGTGGGGGCGCCGTCGCTGCCGGACTCGTGCATGCCGCTGGGTATGCGCGCCGAGGAGGCGCTGACGAAGCTGGTGAGCGTGGCGCCGGGGCCCGCGCTGCAGCACCGACTGCTCGCCGTGTCCTTCGCCGCCGAGCCCGACGACCAGGTGCCGCACTGCAACCTCGCCGGATTCGTCTGCGTGTAAGTACAATATAACCATCCCATTCTAGCAGAATCGGTTTAAAAGAAACAACATGCCTGCCCATAACACATTCCCTGAATAGAAGAAGGCACCAGCTATTTGCTGTCCCGGTGTGCCGGACAGTAACGCGATCGAAATCTCCTGTTCCGCGAACCCTGACTGCGCTGGAGGCCTTCCTGGACTCTCGGGACACTAACCACAGATTTATGGTGTTACACCGCTATGCCCAGTGATTTTGCTGGCAACATGGCCCTTCAAACCGGAACACTGTATTGCTTGGTAGTAGAATAACTGGCAATGCGGCGGTTAACCCTCAAGTGGACTGTATAAAGGAGACCACTTAGAGCCATTCCTCAAAACCATATCAATTTATATGTAGAAATCTACTAATACTAATCTACTTTACTATTTTGAAATATTCTTCAATTGACATGTTATAGTTGGTCATTGTTTTCTTTAATTTTTGATGTCTTGAACACTAGCGTCCATGGTCTTGTGACTATGGAATATCAAAATAGGATAGGATAGAACACTCATTGCTTTATTTAAAAAGTTAAAAAAATTGTAAACACTTTGGAACATGCTGCAAAAAGAATTGTTTGTATAAAACAATATGTATTATTATTTATAAAAAAAGTGTATGCTCATTTTTCACAATTATGCAACATCTTAACTGCTTGGTAAAGAAGAGGAATAAAATAAATATTTCCTTGTTTTAGAACGGCTGTTGACCCTGACCGGCAGACCATGACTATCCTGTCGCCGCAGCCACGCCCTCTGCCCACCACCGTCCTGCTGCTCTCAGAGCTACAGTACATGGACAATCATTAGGCAGGAGAACCAAGGATTGAAAAATGTACCGACTGAATTTGCACCTGAATATTAGAACATAAGTTCCAGAGTTACGCTAGTTCAATTGGAAACAACTTTGCGTTTCCTGACAATCGGCTCCCAATACTGACTGAATGAAAAAATTTATCACAACACTTAATATACACATGTGATAAAATATTTTAATATAATATACACATTATACAATGTATTGTGTAGACTCATTTCACATTTGTGATCTGTAAATAAAAAAAAATAAATAAAACAGTTTTAAAAACTGTTTACAATCCTTCTAGGAATAAGAGTATTGTTAGCTATATCATGTAAATAGTCTAATTGTCCGCTCCAAATAAAAGACTTAGTGAAATTAAACATTTTATATTTTTCATTTACATCTTTATTTACAGAGGAAGATAACAATATTTTCAATACCAAGAAAAATATTCCAAGAATTAAGGAAAATTACAACTCACAACAAAGCAAGCAAGTAAAATGAATGAAATTGCTAAGAAAGTAATTTTTTACATCAGACATTAAACCCAACTTGAAATGAACATCCCGAAATTTTTCGAATATACATCTAATAATACTTTTGGAACAATATTTTTGAAGATGATATAAAAAAATGAAAACCCACAAACGCAAATCGTGTTTGTACATTTATAACATTAGTAAAGGTAGGTCAGCACCAAATAAAGCACCCAGTTTACATACAATATAGAGAAAGAATAAGACCTAATTATAATTGTGTATATATTATTAATGACAATAATTGAACTCACAAAATTTAACTAAATTTATTAACAATATAAAGTCCCATTATCATTATATGAAACTTTACTCCTATTCTTTTATATTTACATAATTCTTTCACGGCTGCCAGAATAGAATAGACAATGTTACCTTCCTGTATCATCTCTCAGTCTATGCTGGCCAGTTGCTAGTTTTGCTGCCTGTTCTTACTGGGTGTTTCCGTATCACCGCGGCTGTCTCGCTTCTTGATGTGCGACTGCGCGAATTTGATCGCAATTCGCATCGCGTCCTGCACCATCTGTTCGCAGTTGATGAGGCTCACCTGTCGATGAATGATAAATATCATATTGAATGAATGAATGACTTTGCACGAAACTGTAGCTCTCTTCACTCTTCTCTGATATCGCACTTAAAGTTGAAGAGGGAAAAGAGTATGATGCTTTTTGATGCTATCAAAGAACCGCTCAGAGAGATTTTTGAAGTGACGATGACCACTGCATCGAATGTAGAGAGGTTGAACTTATTGAGAAATCTGGATGTAGAAAAAAATATATTTCTTCTATTTATTTTACGGATATTATCGCTTTTTAGATTTAAAATAAAAGGCTTAAGTGGTTTGTAATTTGTACAGAAACATGAAGCTCCATTAGTAAAAAGATAGTGCGACGCTTGTAGGACATAATGGAACAGACACGAGTTTTTAAACAAGTATCTTATGTCTATGGGTCATATTAATATTCTGATTAGAGAGAAAGTTCCGTCGGTTGATCAGTGAAAAGTATTTACGGCACAGTACAATATCATTGTAAAGTGAGGGCAATATGCTGGGGTAATAAGGGAACATTGACTCGAGACCTTGACGGCGGTCATCTCCGCGTAGTGGGCGGAGGGGCGTGGGGGCCGGCAGCGGGCCTCCGCCCCGAAGACTCGCGCCGCGCACCTCAGCCACTCCTCGGCGCTCAGGCTCTTCATCGCGCTCTCCTGTCCAACAAATAATAATAATGATGTCCTCCCGGCCGAACGCGACCACGGCGGCCGATTTACAAGAGATCAGCCAAGTGCGCAGGATATACTATAGTGCACTAACATTTGCGCAGACACAGGTGCACTCAATCTTTCTTTACTCTCATGGCCCAATTGTACGGATAACCGACACGACCGGAGCGAGATCAGGCGCAGAGGCGGTGACATTAAACTGACATCTCTCCTCCAAGCCCCTGCTAGATGGCTTCGACAAGAAGTCGGGACCGACTTTTTACTTGCCCATCCGACGTATGTATCATCGTACTTTTCAGGCAATCGGTTGATCAGCCCGTAAAGCTCTAACCAAACTAAGAACAAAAACATGGCCTCCGCGGAATTCGAACCTACGACCCTCGATTTGTGAAGCGCGGGTCTATACCACCAGGCCACGGAGGCAGTCAAAACAACAAGACCAACAAATACAAAAATTACAAGTAGTGTATAAAGTATTATAAACTCCTTCGTTGGTTTTGGTTTGATTACTACTTTCGTTATCGAAGTATGGTCAAAGATCCGTATTTAATCTGAGATTTTAAATATTCTGTAGAAGATTACTTACGCCCCCAAACTTTGTAATAACGTATTATGGATTAAAGATAACACAAAACAAGGTAATCGACTATGGTAAATAAAGATCCTGTCAAACATCACAGACAAATTTAGAGTGACCTACCTTTTTTATTTTAATATAACGGGATACGATTAGATGTTGTTATGCAAAATAGATCAAACCATTTACATCCGAGCCAAAATAATATATTAAAATGACAAGAACAGTCGTTTGTTTGTTTTTTTTTTTTGTTAAATTCCTGTTACACTTTGGATATTGTCATAGTACTATTTCACTACAGTCAATTAGCTTAGAAAACGCTTTCGTTTCGGTGGTTGGATTCATATTGCATAACTGCGTCGGTTAGAAGTCCGATGTCACCGGGGTGGGTGTGACAAGCAGGGCATGCGAAGCGAGGCGAGTGGGCTCACCGGGGGCACGGTGGCCGAGGCCCTGACGACGCCGCCCGCGCAGCCCAGCAGCAGCGTGGGCAGGGGCGTGGGCCCCGCCAGCGCCGCGCCCACCGCCTCGCTCTGCATCAGGTAGGAGCAGCGCACGAAGTGCACCACGAAGGCCCGCCCCGACTGCCGCGCCTCCGATATCGCCCCACGGATCTCCTCCTCCGCTATGCCGCTGGAACGAGGAGCCTCATGATGCAATGTTGATATAAAAATAATAATAATGTCCTCCCGACCGATTCCGGCCACGGCTGCCGATCTACAAGAGATCAACCAACTGCGCGGGATATATTATAGTGCACAAGCGTTTGCGCAGACACAGGTGCACTC
>DWHO01004206.1:0-11269 GCA_018247575.1 Eurytides lysithous rurik
CAATAGCGCACACACCATAACCACATTAATTGGTGATGACACGCGATGATTGTCCGTGTTACGGAATTATCGTCTCGTGTCGTGTCGTGTGACGTGCGGGTGACGCGGACCCGGTTGATGTCATGACAGCGTCGCGGGCGTGCCGTCATCAAGCAATTTGAGACGGTCCGATTGCTTACTTGTGTTTATGTCTTTCTATTAAGGCTATTGCTTGCAGGTGCCGCTCGTAGTACTATGGCTCCGCGATAGGTTGACCATCACTTTAGTGTAGAAATTCGGGTTTTTTTAAGAACGATACATTAAGACAAATTAACCATCAATCATTTAGAAACATGGTGACAAAATTTTATTTATTTCAACTGTAACATGCACGCTAAGTGCGCAAAATTAAAAAAAAAACATTTTTACGCAATGTGTGTATTTTATCGCATGACATAAAAACTAATATTATATACAGGCAAATGTTATATATTTCACGTTACTTATAGATAGTTAAATTTGAATTACGTCATCGTTCGATGATACGAAGCAAATGTAAAATTATTAAATGCGTTAAAAAAGCGATCCAAATGAAAAAAGAAAACGAGATATACGAATAGTCACCGGCATGCCACAGGGGTGATTACATAATGATTTCATTGATAAGTCCGTTATCCCGCGGCGGGCGATGACTAATGCCCCGTCGAAGTAAAAAAGCGACCCAACCGGGCGACGTAACAGGTCACTTGTGACTAGGCGTGACTCACGCTTCGAAGAAGTTTCGTCACATTTCCAGAGGTATTACGCGAATTACGCTTCAGTTTGCTGTGGACGCGTCGCTCGACACGAACGCCTGTTTACGTCACAGGAGATGCTCACGTGTTCGTGCACGTGACCTAGTACTCCCCCTAAAGGCTGGAGTCTATGACCAGATACGGTATAGACTAAACTCTAAATAAAATATAAATCATGGACATAGGTTAACTGTAAAGAGTTGTATGTTTTGCTCAGAATTGAGATTTCTCTTCTTTAACCATTATCTCGAGCTATATTAAAATATCGAGGAAAAAGTAATATATAAATACTATAATTAGAGCAAGTTAATTAGTAACACGAAGTCATTGTTATGAACTAAGTGAATAAATTGCTACTGAATCATTGCCTTCAAATTCAGTTGTCAAAAGTTGAATTAATGTTTTTGAATTTAGCAAATTCATTTAATTATATTAGTTCAATAATTAGCAAGAACTTCTGTCTGTATTGTAACTAACTATAATAAATTTTTGTTATATATAGATTTAAGCTTTATATAACAAAAAACTTCGAATATAGACAAATGCTTACTATAATTTATATATAATACTTAACAGAAAAAAGGTCACTAAAGGTAGAATTTGGGAGTAAAATCATATAAATGTATTTATTTGGAGTGTGTTCTGCTTCCTCACTCTCACACTCATATTTTTTTTTATATTTTAGGTTTTAAACATGTTTTATTTATTTATCAACATCGAAGTGCTCAAACGCAGATGAATTTTATTTCTATTAACGGCTTACGATGTTTCGCAATGAATAAGTTGCATATATAATAGTTTAACTGAACCTCAATCAATCAACATATCATTTAACATGACATTTAACTACAACCGTGATGGGAATTCAACCATGGTATATTACGACATACCAGCTAAAGCGAGACGAAATGACATCAAAATAAAAGTATTTATCATACGTCATTATCATTTGAAGCTTGACAGGTGGCCAACCATGACCTGGTGACGCATGTCATTTTAGACGAAATTTTGGGGTTCGTTATTTCTCTATCTATCTATTATACCAATTACTTAGCATCGCTTTCCAGTCACGGTAATTGCAACTACAATTGAACAACTTTCAATAATCATGAAAGACGCTCTTAGGTACTTGTTCCTTTCAGAAAGGAAAGGCGATTATTCTGTGGGTGTTTTTTTTTTGCGTTTTATTGATTTTCGGATTAATGTGTTCAACTTTACTTACAGCTCACTTAAAAGCAATAAATATAGCTGGAAGTTTTTTTAAAGACTTTTCTTACAATCCTGGAACTAAACAAGTAAAATGCTTTAGGGGCGGGTTCCTATTTCTACGGAACTGATGTTGACATTTTACATTATATTTTTCAGCCTTTTGTGAGGCAACTGTATTTTCATATTCACGTAGTAACTTATAACTAAAAAAAATAGAGATGATAAAAACCGACTTATGTATATAAAATAATACCGCAAATATCCTATTTGCATTTAAGGCATTGTCCAGTGTATTTCCGGAATTCGAGTTACACGAACTATAAAATATACGACGGGAAAACATAAAAGAAAGAATGATTATAATCAGTTGACAACTGGCAGACATACCACTTAAAAATAGCACAATAGAGCCTCGTCCTTTTCGAAGCCAGTTTAAAATGACTTCCCGACGAACGGATTAATGAAATAAACGAGCACGCAGCACGTTCGACAGACGAATATAAGGTAATACCTATTCACATCACGCGGTAGCCGGGCCCAGTTCGAGGTATTACTTTCCCGGCCTCTATTATTCATATGGCGTTGGCATTTGATCAGCGACTTTCCGGGCTTAATACGAACCCTAAAGTCCGATATTTATTGGTGCCGAGTTTGAGCTGAAGTAATGCGCGATGAAATATTCCGGATTAGTGCCAAACGCATTGCGGTGTACCGACGCATTCTCAGCTAGGGGACATTATTGTACAAGGTCAGTACCGCATGCACAATGGCAGGCCACCGTGTATTGTACACGAAGGCAATATACATTGTTACACATCCCGGAGTGCACAAGCTGGTATGGATTAGACCAAAAAATAAACTTCTTAATTAATAAATGAAAAATATAAACTAGGTATACTACTCTACTATCACTTAGTAGTGTAGTTTTTTTTATGGAGTAGGTAGCAAAACGAGTAAGCGATCACCGATCCCCATGGACATCAACAACATCTAAGTTTCAGATGCGTTGCCAGCCTTCAAAATGGGAATTTTTGTAACGAAGAGAAAATAGGAGGTAGAGAGATGGAGGGGCCACCAGCCACCTCACTAACCGGACAAAACGCGAAAAGTCACTTCCACTTTACGTCGATTTTCAATAAGGTCGTGGTACTTATCCGGTTCGAGCCGGTCCAATCAGCAGCGAGAGCTGCTGCGTGACTCTACCACCGAAACTTAATCAACAATTAACTATGAACGAATATGAAAATTAAATCGGAATAAAATATTGAATATTATAAAAACGTAGAGAATTGTTGCAGTCGAAAAGTATTTCATCGAAATAAAATAGTGACAAGCAGTATTCTAATTGAAAAAAAAAAATTGACCACGTCTAATCTATAAAACTATTTAATATACCAGTGTTGTTGAATGATAAACATTACATACGCTGTAAGTGGCTTATTATGTTATTAATTTTTGTATACACCATAAAGAGGTTAAAAAATATGCAATGTCATACGAATTATAAAAATGTACTTATCAAATTTTTATACACTTTAGCTTATATTTACAAGATTTAATATTAAATTCAGAATCGAGAAGATTGAAATTATAGTTTATTATATTTTAGTTGTAATATTTTAAATGTAAAATGAGTTGTTATACATATGTATACTTTTCTGTAAATATACACTTTGACGATATACAAAATAGTTTCTACAATACAATCACAAGTTTATTTTTCATTAAAAAAAGCCACTGTCTAAACGTCAAAATTTAGAACACAACAACATTTTGACACTAAAAACAAATAATTTCAACCAGTGTAATTAATGGTGAATTCTGTTTGTTGGTTTTCCTTCTTTAACTGCAGGAACTTAATAACGGATCGAAATATTTTTTAAAGAAATAACGCATATTTTATTTTTAATAAATTTTCGAAAAAGACAAAATAAAAATTGTCTAGGTCTTATATTGAATATCGTTTTTTCGCTTGCAGTGCGTATAGACTATATATTTATCTAACAGACACCGAATTCGTAAAACGACTGGTCCCTACAAGCTAATAACGTGAGTGACGTTACGTGCTAGAACTAAAATAATATCCAAAATATACTTTTATTTATAATATACTATAGTTATAATATGTAAGTCCGAATAGTCAACTTATTTGTTCGACACAAATAATACAACTCGTTTTAAAAAATTATGATTAGACAAAGACTAAAGTTGAGAGTTATAAATTAGAAAATTTGATTATCTTTCTTCTATTTAGAAAAAAAAACTATGTAAGTCTTAAATGTTTTTATAAACTAATTCGATCCCATAACCTTTTTCATCTTAAGATTATAATGGCAGTCTGTACTCGCTATTACCTATTGTTTATAACGGAAACAAGTGACACATGGTAAGGCTTGTTAGACAAAATGAATAATATAAAATGTCTAATAGGAATTCGCGGGAATAGAGTATTCAATATGTATAAAATCCCAGATAACGGATAAAAGGTACAGCTGACAGTCAGCAATCGGCACTTCAAACAGAATCGATCTATTTATCAAAAACAATATCCACGTTACGATCGCATGTATTGTATATATTATATTATAATGCGATATGAAGATAGAAGCTATAAATAAAGGCGAGCTTATGTATAAGCAAGTAGTTTACCTTAATGGTTTCTTGGAAGCGTCAATAGCGAAAAATTCTATATCGACACTCACATAGACAACTTCATCCCCGCCGATCTACACTCGGTCGCCCTCCATGTCCGGTACGTACGTGAATTCTCGCTTATTAAATAGACACAAATGAAGATTCCAATGTTGCCACTGATAGCGGGCACAATGGTGCCAGTTTTAGAAGTGTGCAAAACGATCACAATAGTTTTACCTTGCCAACTAACTACTCGCTAGTATCGACGGCGACGTCTATTGTAAGGCGAGCACATATTGTAAGTGAATCGGTGGTCGTTGTTATCTATTCGAGCACTGTCAATCACTTATCATCGTTGCGCGTTGTCGCACGTGCGCGACGGGACGGTGAAACACGTGCCGGCACACCAGCGGCCGAGGCGCGACTGCCGGCCGGCCCGCTCGCAAACTTTAACCGGCGACCACAATGGCTAATTAGAATGGCGAGTATCGCGGGGAGATGGGGAACGGGGGGTGAAAGAGTGGTGGGGGGAGGGCAGCTCCACCCACGGACCTTTGCATCCGCCTTGTGAACTGCTCCGCCGAGACGCGATCTTATCACCGGGACCTCACAGAATTGACAAGATCGATATGTATGTCAATCTCGAATGGACGTATGGGTCATTACTTCTTCGCACACTCTACTCGAAAACACCACGAATAGAAACGATTTCGTGACATATATTATTTATTTTATTATATATTTATTGTATTATTGCGAATCTGCTAAAATGACTTTCCTTATTCACTTGATACGGCGTGAAGCAATGCATGCTGCCGTTTTAATTTTTCATGCAAATTAACGTTCCTAACATACAAAGACCACTCCAATACACCATATTGTAGAATTATTTCGTATGTATTTTTAATTCGTTAGAGCGTTATAAATCTAATCAATTAAATATTTCCCGACATGTCGAGTCTCTTGGCCTCATGTGGTTCTTAGTAAAATCGCAAAAAAAAAGAGCACAAGAAGAGGGAGAGAAGTCGATGATAATTCTGTCGCGGTGATGAGTCAATGACCTCTCAATGTCAGCGTGAGACCGAGATACGAGTTTCGAATCGAGATTGACAATTAAACAAATACGACTATCGGATTTCTCCCTTTGAAACGCCGACTCTATCTATGATGCTTGAAATATATGCCAATGGGCACTTGAGCGGTAACCTTATCGCATATAGCGGGCGTCAATGTTGGCGAATGATTACAATTGAAACTTCCACTATCTTAAATTGCACAATTCCGCTAATTGTTTCAAAAAGGAAGCGGACTAGTGATTGTATAACATCTCTTGATGCAATTCATTCCTAATCGTCCTGTAAAACTGTTCAATTTCTTTAAAGTCCGAAACGCGACGTATTGTTTAAGCTCTAATACTGTTAAAAAGATAATCTATCTTCGTGGAAATGAAAAATGCCGGTTCATCGTCACGGCAATGCAATCGCTGGGTGGGCAGAAACCGGTGAATTATAACGCACGAAGTGTGACGAATGGATGGATTAGTCTCAGTAGACTGTTGCGAACGGAATGTTTACTAAATTCATGAGTATGGCTTATTCACCGTTGCGTGATAGCGCAGGCTGCGTGGCGATGATTTTACCGCAGACCGACCGCCAATAACTAATAGGTATTGAACACAGTTTCGATTTAATTATTTTCATTCGGACGTGGTCGTGCGAAATAGGACTAACACGATTAGGGCTTAGAATGAATAATACATTATTAGTGGTATTCCAGTGGTCGAATGTTGTAATAATATTTTTACACATTGAGACCTATTTGGTTTTCTCTTTTTCTATCACATCAACGAATATTTGGACAACGAATATATAGGAATAATCATCCTTGCTCTCAATTCACAGAACGTACCTGAAATGTTGCTTATAACGCTTGGGTAAATTTAGCCCTACCCGACATGTGTTACAATACCACGAATGGAAAAAGATATTACTTTTTCTTTCGACCTAGGAAGCCTGGCATCGTACGCAAAAGAAATAACCAAAGCTTTAACGCAATCGGATGAATGTTCTTTCAAAATACAAACATTCATATTTCTTTTATTATTATATATTATAAAAAGAATGGAACAATCTTTGGACGGTCTAGCAATAGGAAAATTACTTCTTTTATTTATTTATACCTACATCTCTATTATCCTTACAAGGTAACTCAATGCGATAGTGTAGCCAATATAACACAAATGATGTTATATGCGTCGGTATTTCCTTTTCCCGATCTGTATAATGGTAACGGTTATTCGTTTTTTTTTTTTAATTTTGGAGAATTTAACAGTTTAACTCATGGTAACCGACGGCTACCGCTTACGAACACCTATAATCAATACGTGTTGTAATGATTGATATGAACCATCTCATATCACTGCCACTTGCTATCAAGCGTAGTACTAGCTCGGCTGGTCATTTAGTATCGTAGTCATTGATGTAGTAACTGCCTTCGTGACCTAGTGGTATAGGCCCGCGTTTTACAAAACGGAGGTCGTGGGTTCGAATCCCGTGGAGGATGAAGGAAATGACTCTGTGTTGTTGTTTCTTAGTTGGATTAGGGCATTACGGGCTGATCACCTGATTGCCTGAAAAGTAAGATGATTCATGCGTCGGATGGGCATGTAAAAAGTCGGTCCCGGCTTCTTGTCGACGCCATCTAGCGGTAGCTTGGAGAAGTTGTTATTAAGAAGTCGATTTAATGTCACCGCCTCTGCGCCTTATGTTTTTCCAGTTGTGCCGGTTATCCGTCCCATCGGGCTATGAGGGTAAAGGAAAAGTGAGTGCACCTGTGTCTGCGCAAACGCTTGTACACTAAAATATATTCTGCGCACTTGGCCGGTCTCTTGTAGATCGGCCGCCGTGGCCGAAATCGGTCGGGAGGACATCATCAGATTTTATACAACATATTTATATTAACCTTTATGATGATATATCATTTCATCGTAACTATTTTATTCGTCACAATAACAGGTACTTGTCATAGTAGACAAAGGTTTATAGATTAATGTAATTGCAGCACTCGGCGATCAGTCCCAGGGTCAATAAATGCTTAATTAACATTTTCATTATTCATCGGAGTTTCATAAATAAAACTCTGGAACCGAAAGATTGCACATATTTCAAAAGATTTATAATTCAAACAAGAATATTTCGTGTTTGAAATGAACAATATGCAAAATTGGACTACCAATTATATAAACGATTTTAAAGTGCTTTATCACCACATAAGTCAAGTCTAATAAATAAAAAACTTTATGAAGACTGTAACCTTTTAAGCTGGAATAATTTAAAACGAGTTAATGTATCGATACATCATTGACTAATGGCGTTACTTGAAAGAGTTATCTGCTCGCGGGTTTTTGCTCGCAGCGGGATGCCAAACTCTTTAAGTTCCCGACAGACCTCTGGCGCAATAGCATGCACCTCACTGCACGTGGGATAATTCAAATCACACAATTCTAGCTCTTAATACATTTATATAACGACTAAATGAAATTTGTTAAAAACTTTTCGATTTAAAAATGAGTATTTGAGTACAACGGACACCGTTTATTCCGCATGTCGTCGCCCTATAAAACAGTACGGCATTATAAAAAAAGCAACAACCGCCCACACTTTACGGTATACAAATGCGACTTTTACGAGCGACTAAAATATTTATATGCATATTTTAGAAGACTATTACCACGCTGTCACGGCATCGGTGTACCGCTAGGCAAATACTTGAGGCCTCGACAATTGCCTATACATCTATTCCGACTCGCCGTAAACCAGCAAACACAGTTACTGTGGACCATTACGCGTTGAGTATTTGTAAAATACCCAAATGTTCGCTCCACCGTTAAATGTTTATTGGGAACTCGTTAAGTCCGTGATTTATTTGATCTGACGCCTATAAAGTGCATTCGCCCGATTGCTTAACATTGTGCGCCACTTCAATGCGGTGCTAAATATCGGAGAAATCCATTTATTCCTTAAGTGAAAGCAGTGGTTTCCCGTACAGGTAATTAACTATAACTTTTTATCATAAGCAGAGTGGCCAAAAGATTTGGCTCGGTGTAAAAAGTCGTTTAAAAGGTTTTTATGCTTATATCGTAGACCGTTCAAAGATATTATCAATGGAACAGCGCATTCACTTAGTCCTTTGCAATAAACGATTTAATTTGCGTATAATTCAATTTCGTGATAAAAATAAAGATTACACGAAATTACTCGTTAAGATTATATTGAATTTTCGGGGCAATTTTTTTAAGAGGCACTAAAAGTGTAACTTTATTTCACTTCCCGATAAAGCGTTACCTATGCTTCCGAAACTTCGTGCCGTTCATAAAATTAACTCTTCAAAAGAGACCGACAGGGCTTTATTGCTTTCGGAACACACACGAATATTGTTGATTCAGTATTTTAGCATTGCATTATTTTGTGTTTAGAGGGTTCCGTTTACATTAAAATGATAAAGACCACCTGGTTGGCTTTCATATAAGAGCATGCGGTATGTGGATCGTTCGTGGCCGCAGCAGTTGGTTCGCCTCAGGGCAAACAGAACAACACAAACAAACACCCGATCGGGGAACGCGGTCGCATTTGATTTCGTTTCTTGGCTTTATAAAAGAAAATGGCGATACCACGAACTGGTGAATCGCTAAGTCTTAGAAGTTTTTGATGCCTTTTAAGGAACCGTTATGAAGATAACCATATTGTGTAAGTGAACGTAAACATAAATAAGCAATGTTTACTTCATCTCTGATATGTTTCAATATAAACTGTCGATTGGAATAATTTTTATGAACCTGTATGATTTGTAGACATTAATTTTAATGTAAAAACTATATAAAAACCTATAGCGTAAGACGCAGATTTCAGATTTAAATTTCATATGAAATTTCCACGAATGGAAGGTAATTTATGTTTCGAACGTTTATTCGATCTTCAACATATTTATCAATTAGTGTAATAAGAAGCGAGCGAAAGTAGTAAAGTAGTATTTACATACTATACGTAAGATATTTTTTATCATTTATAAAAGCAAAACTTGATACGTAAATAAAATAAAAGAAGTTATATTTCGTTTATATACACGTGTCGAAAACTTTCCGAGAACTTACCGAACAATTTATTGTCTGAAGGATTTTAAGAATAGGTATAATCTACAACTTATTAATGACTTTTATTTAACTTTATCTCTAATATAAGGTTAGTAAATCGTCGTCAGTCGTGCCATAAGCCATTATTATCATAAAGTGACACTGTTTCATAAAATAAGATAATATTCGTAGCAAGTGTTATTATTAAACTGTATTCAATAACCTCCCAATTTTTTACTTCAGATCACATTCAATATCAAATAGTAATTTTTTTTGCTCATTAATTTGAAAGGAGATCCCATTATTAATTGTATTAAAGACTGCTAAGGATTATGTTGAATTTAAATTTGTTTTCCATTTTCAAATGTTTTAAAGTTCGTACGTATCATCATTATAGATACGTACAACTTTTGAAGATATCATCAACCCATTTTATTTTAGGTGTATAAGCAAAACTCGAAGCTCTATCACGCTCCTTCAAAACTAGAATTCTCAGTGAGAGGTAAAGTTGACCAGCTATGTATTTCTCCTATCCCGTCTTGCTCGAAAGACCTAAAACCCATTTCGCGTTAATGCTCATGTAAAAAGAAAACTTAACTTGCCTAAATCCACAAGCCATTATCATGTCATTAAGGGCCGCGCAATACTCCACAGCTGAGGCAACAAAGAAAGTTGAACGAGCGTCATTAACGCTATCGAATCAAACTATCGCGTCTTCGCCGACTCTCAAAAAACCCACTAACGACGTTATCTACGTCGGAGGGTGGGCCGGCGGCTAGTAGCTCGGAAACGCAACGTCGGGGCGGCTAGACGTAAAAATTCGTTTCAAACTCCCGCACATACACACACCGGTCGTAATGAATTCTTAGCAGCGACCACAGGGTAGAAAATGTTGGCTTAATCGTGGCTAGACGTAAAAATTCGTTTCTTACTCCCGCGCATACACACACCGGTCGTAATGAATTCTTAGCAGCGACAACAGGGTAGAAAATGTTGGCTTAATCGTGGCTTGAAGTAGAAATTCGTTTCCAATCCCGTATATACACACTCTCGTCGTCTCGTATTCTTAGCACCGATCACAGTGTAGAAAATACTGGCCTAATCTTAAATGTATGTTTTTAAGTTAGGGTAAAATGGTGAAAGACGCCCTATCAGGAAATATGCCCCACTTGCAATAAAAAGCACACCGAACTATCATTTGTAATAGTTAGAACGCCAATCGATAGATGCCAGTAGTACTCAAATTCGTTGAGGCGAGCGGCTGCAGTTCATTTGTTATTAAGAAAAAAAATCAAAATCTTGAAAAAAACTGTTCGGATTGTGACACTACTTATGTGGGTGAGTATTTATAAGTATTTTTAACATATTTAAGTAATATTTTTAAATGAGTGTAAACGATTTATGATTTTGGATGGGTTCATAACCTTCATAAAATTACCGTTTTTTTCTGCAAGTTTAAACTAGTTTTAGGTACTAAGCGCTGGGGCGTATTTGCGTACGTTTTGTGAAATACGCCCTGATTTTG
>DWHO01004207.1:0-11268 GCA_018247575.1 Eurytides lysithous rurik
GTGTACGGACCTGGACCGCGACTGTCGTCGACTGTGTATTGGCAAGCGGAACGGGGAGCGGTGAGAACCGCCCCGGGTGTAATGAGTGTACGCGATGGGAATGTGTTGCGCCGTGTGTTCCATCATAAAAATACGTATAGATGACCCTTTTGGCGCAGTGGCTAATCCAATACATATGCAAGTCGTGGATTCGTTTGCACACGGGGCAAATATTTGTATATAATAGCAGATTTACGACGAATTGTTCCGGATCTGGGCGTTTGTCCTTGTGAAATTTATGTATGTAAAACGCCGTTATGTGACAAGATATTTCTATCTTAAAATAGGGTAGCGTTTTATTTTTAAATAAATAAAATCAAAACTATCACTCGTATTTTTTTTTTAAGCCTTAAGTTGACGATTGGTCAATAATCCGATGCGTCCAATTGCGAGATTTTGGTACATTTCATATTAACGGTACCACGGGCCCACACGTACGTACATCTCGCTGCCCCAGATTAGCTAGCGGCTTCAACGTTGCAAGATCTCTGCCGTTTTTTTTTAAACTTCCATGGCATCAATTAGTACGACTGTTTTCTTTTTCGATCGCTTTCGACTCGACATACGGCCAGTTGTTCTCAAAAAACAGATATAAGACCCGTTCCCGATATTTTTTTTTTGTGTTTGATCGAAATCACGAAACCCGTATTGTCGCTCGAAGAGCGTCAATGAATCGAGAATTCAGTTGCCATATAAAACGTCCGGTCATATTAAACGATTTGCCTTTTTTTATTTTGCTTTTTAGCGACATTAAATTCGGTAACGAGCACTAAAGAGAGTATGAAAACAAAATAAGCGGCGATTTTTTATCGAATGCTTTTTGAATTTATTCGAACTTATGAATTTATTGTTTTTTTTTTTATTTTATATTATTACAGTATTTGTTTGTTTACGAGAGTCATTTTTATGCTTACCGCATCATTAATTTTTAATTTTAGACATTAATCTTTCGTTCTTCTATCTCTAATAATTGGTAGGGATATTATTACCGGCACTTACAGAAATCCGATATTTGAGTTAGGTAAGTTTACTTTAAAAGATGTTTTAAGAAAGTATCGCTGTACTTTTGTATATTGATATACAATATGTTGATTCTAATTCGTCCATTTTATTAAATCAGTTTAGGAAACAAGGTATTTCCACAGCTCTGTAAACACGCCTACGAAGTAAAATCTTGCATCGTGTAGCTGATGTCACTAAGTCCATAACGACAATAATA
Organism: Eurytides lysithous rurik; assembly: GCA_018247575.1. Taxonomy (NCBI): domain Eukaryota; kingdom Metazoa; phylum Arthropoda; class Insecta; order Lepidoptera; family Papilionidae; genus Eurytides; species Eurytides lysithous. Next base: position 1,259 of record DWHO01004207.1, read on the forward strand.
ACTGAATTTTTCATATAAAATATTACTGAAATTGCTAATTCACCATCAACCAACGTACTAGTTTTAAAGATAACAATATTCATTACTAGGTTTTTCTTCGGCTTCGCTTGTATAGATTTAAATTTTAAATTAATATCGCTAGTTTTAACTAAACTTTCGTGATATGAACATTATCACTATTTGTACCGCACACATTTATACCAAAGACAATACCATTCCGTTACTACGTATAAGGGCAAACTAACATATCACATTTTTTAAATGCTAATAAGGATTAGATTTAGATATCATGAAAGAGATCTGTAAAGATAAAGATTTGATACATTACAAAGAAAAGATCGGGACGGTAAAACTTAAACAATATATTTATAATATACTAAACTTGAATACAGGTAGCGCTAAATGAGGTGGCCGAAAGAATTAACTAAAAAACAAAAAAAAATAACCCAACTAAAATTTCTGCCAATGTTCTTAATATCTTGTTTGTGTGTGTTCTAAATTTGTGTTATGTAGCATTTATCTATACTTGTATATGATACTATACTACTATGTTATATGTAATAATACTATATATTTACATACAACGTTATTTGAGTCATATTGGCTGTACTATCGCGTTTTGAAACTCAGTGACAAACACGCGGTTAAAACTAGAAATAAGAATAAGCTTGTAACACCTCGATTTCGTCTCCAAAAGGTGAAAAATATTCCATGGGCCTGAGTATACGCATATAAAATGGAATTCCACAAGATGTCCAGGACTTCTACCATTTTAGCGTTTTAAAACTGAAATTAGAAATATTGTATTGCATAAACCTTATTACACTGTTGAAGAGTTTTTTGTGGACCAAAATGCATGGAATTTAGTCGATTGACTTGTATGTGGGATAACTATTATTATTGTATTAAGACATATTGTAACGGTATTTTAAAAGAGCAACTGTGGAGTTTCTCGCCGTTTCTTCTCAGCAGAACTGAATTCCGAGTCGATGCTTGTAAAGGCCTATTTAAATAAATATATTTTGATTTATTTCGTGTTACCCCTGTCAGGATAGTTATAGAGGTGTGTAAATAAATAAAAAAAATATATGATTAGTCGGTGGCGCCAGACTGACCCGATGCACGTTCATGTCGTTAGGACTGAATCGTATAAGCAATAGCTTCCTGCGGCCTTAGAGAGAGCGTAGAAAGTCTGGACAAAAGTGAAACCGTCTAGGGGCCCAATCGCGCACCGCAATTAGCCGCCGTCGGACAGTGTTGCGTTTACTTTCGTTTCACCGGTCACAATTCATCGAACTAGATTCGGACGTCCCACATTCTATGCCGTTGATACAGTCAACAAAACCACTTGCGACGAAATTGATAATTGCACCAGTGAATCTCGTGACTAGCCAAACCAGTCGGTGTGTCATTATTAATAAATAATTAAGCATTAGGTGAGTAAGTGGGGTGGCTGGTGACCCATCAACCTCCCTCCCTCACTCTCCTGCCTTTCTCTATTTCCCCGAGGACCCCTTTATGCTCCTTCCCTGGAGGACCTCCCTCCCTCTTTCAAAATACGCCTCCTTAAAGGCGGGCAATGCAACTTGAAAAATGACTTATAAAATGCAAACCTCCCCAAAATAGACTTGTCTGTAGCTTTAGCGAGTTTCTTTTTTTTATGGAGTAGACTGAAAAACGAGCAAGCAGCTCGCCTGATGGTAAACAATCATCGCCGCCCATGGACATCGCAAAAGCGTTGCCAGCCTTTAAGGGGAGGGGGATTAAAAAGAAAAGGAGAAGAAGTAAGAGAGAGGGAGCGGGAGTGGGGGAAGGGAGGCAGAGGTAAAAAGGAGAGCGAGAGAGGAAGGGGTGGGAGGGGGATAGGCCAACGGGGGAAGTGACTCACTCACCGGACGAAACGTGGAAGCAAAAAGACTTCCACTTTACGCCGATTTTCTGTGAGGTCGTGGTACTTATCCGGTTCGAGCCAGCCCATTCAGCAGCGGTAACAGCTGCGTGGCTCTACCACCTCAAAGCTTCAAAGCACTTGGGGTTCGGTGATGACTAACGGGCGTTTTTTTTAACCGCAAGTAGGCCTGGCGGTACTGCGATGGGTACGACTATTCGTCGGCGTGCGCGCGGCCGTATCGCGCAAACCGCGCCCGCTCCCTGCCCGCAGCCCCCTGCGACCTCTCCAAGCAGAGCTACTGCACCACGCCGGGCAGCGGGTACCCCTGGCACGCCATACGCCGATTCGTAAGGGAGAATCAGGTAAATATTTTTATTATGGATTACACGTAAAGTGAGCGGCCCATCTAATAGTAAGCGATAACCACTGCTATGGACATTTGCAAATACGTCGCCGTCCTCTGCCTGAGGTGGCATCACTGTATTCCGAATAGTAACTTTTAACATTTCACTCCCATTTTCTGTGAGATCGTTGTACTTGTTTGTGTGTGTATACGTATATAACTTAATTAATTAATAAGGATCGCTTACCATCAGGTAAGCTTGTTTGAGCTTTGATGATAATCGGCCTGCTACTCCATAAAAAAGAAACTAATTAATACGTTTAAATTATGTTTAATGTTCCATCTAGGTTAAGTACTATAAGTGTTAACCGTAACCTAACTATATTAACTAAATAAAAAAGCAATAAAATAAGCATAAATACTTTTTAGAGATACCATAGATAATGAAACACGGATTCATTGACAGATTTTCAATCGTTGTAGTTGATATTGCTTCTAATGGATATTAAATCATTCCATTTTACGTTTTAGGGTTTAATGAGGAGAATGTACGGGGAAGAACGCCACATATCGGTATTGAAGGCTGAATTGGAAAACTTTATAGAAGTGGATGATGAGGAAATCAACAAGAAGTCACCCGACTTCGCCGAGGATGTGATCAAAGCAAAACTCATGTATACGAAGAACAGCCACGGACGTGCCATGAGAAATAAACCACATTTTAGACCGATACAGTCTGCTGATAAACATAAAAAGAGCGACAACGATACCTTAAAAGTAAGGCCACTAGAGAACTACATAAATGCTTCTTACGTCAACAACACAGATAACAACAATGGGACCGAGATAACGAGCAATGAAACCATGGTCGACGATAAAGAATTGTCATACAAAACTAAACTGGAGAGCATAGCTAACATAGAGATAAACAATCTAGATCCAGACGTTATAACACTGGAGGCTGTCATAAAACAGACAATCGAGACCAATAGTATATACCCGACATTCGCTGGTAGTTCAAAGAGTGAACCACTAAGGGAGGAAAGCGACTATAAAAACAACACCGATAGAAATGCAACAACCACAACTGAATACGCAACTAATTCAACAGAAACTTCATACACGTATGACGATACGACGACGGAGTCTATGAAAGACGGATGGAAGCCGATGAATCCGGATACGTCCACTTTACCGTCCACCTTGCTGTTCTCAGAGCACGATAAAGTGAACAAAAATGACAAGACAGACAATAAAAACGATAAGAAAGAGGAGTCAAATCAGAAGCCAGCTCAGCAAGAGTCTATGAGGCCGTCTGTCATCAAGCTCCGTGGAGCGTGAGTATATTTCTTATTCAAGTAGTAACCATTCTCAATTACCTTTATAATTATTTGTGTTAAATATTGAGAATTCATAAGAGAGGTTTTGATATATTTCAAATAAACTTAACAAATTATAGTAGTTGAAATAAAAAGTCACCAACGAACGAACATCTTAAGATTCGATTCTAGATAATAGGAATCCGAATAGGTAATTCACGAAACACCAAAGAGAGTACAATAAATAAACATGAACATGTATTATGCCTTCACAGTTTTATTATTGTGGAAATATTTCAAAAACTTCTAGACCGAGAGATTAAAAACACTTAAATATACAACTAAAATAAGTATCTATTGATATAAGTGCTAAGCTGAGCTATTATTAAATTTCGTAGTAATAGATCTACATACATCTTTCACCTGCAAACGTTCTGCCGTTTTTAATAGTAACTTCATAACTACTGATCCAATTAAAATGAATAGTGATGCAGTTTGTAGTTAATATAAAACCATCGATATAGTCTAATACAAATTCACTTAGCCTTTTCATTTTTCTTACTTTTTGCTGAAAAACGGACAGACACCATTGCGATGTCTACGATTTTGTAGTAGTAAGCAGATAAAGATAGATAATGCTTACAATCGTTACTAATTTTATTAAATCTGAATGTGTTTATTGGACTGTATTTCTTTTAATCAATAGCGGAACAAAGAATTGTGTAAGTTTCGACATAAACGTTATTGAATAGTTATTCCGGAAAGACTTAAAAACCTGAAAAATAACCCAAAATCCGGATGTCAGAACCAAATATTACATAAAGGATAATTATGTACTTATAATATTATATTTGTGTGTTTGTTCTTCGTTCACGGAGCAATAAAAAAAGGGGATCTGCACGATATTAGGAATACAAGCCTATATAGGAATATTTTTCTTGGGAAATATTACGACTGCAAATTCGCGGACAATGCCGACAGTTAATATTATTATATTTGAATTTAATTTTTCAATGATCTACTTTGAAAAGATTTATAAAAGCCCCTTTGGCGTAAGTTTCGCCTCTTTGTCGTTGGTAAAGAATCAAAGTATCACTTTACAGCAATGCTTGTGAATCCAAAGAAGAGATGGCGGCACCGTTCTGGGCTAACAGTACGAGAGGTGAAGTCCTGGCCCTGCTGAACATGTACCCGTTCGAGCAATACATACATCTCGAGACCTGCGTCCATGAACGGAAACAGATGTACTGCAGGGAAGGCTGCAGGTAAAGGGAATTTGTGCCACATTTAAATATGATTTTTAATATAAAATTTGATCAGAGGTTGCTTTTATCCCTGAGAAGTGACAAAAACATAAAATATTTTTTAAAAGACCTGGCACTAACTTCTTAAAAAAATCGAAAATCACTTTTTTTCTATGATATATCGTTTTATTCTATATTTATTTGCCTGTGATTATTTGCCAACAACACCTCCATCAATATGAGTATTTAAGAGATTATAATTAAATGGGATCCCCTAGGAAGTCACCATAAAAATATCCTCCATGATCACCATTTGTTTCATTTGGCAACGACTATATCAGTGCTAAAACCCGTATACCGAACCCTGACAATCCTCAGTCAACAATCACCATAGTTTCGTCTACTTACTATTAACTCTTGCCGAATCCGGTATCCCGATGAAGCTTCACAGAGTCGCATAGACTAAAAATGCAAACATCATTCTACACAAGATATAAATCCTTCAACATCTTTATTGTTGTTGATGACATCATCTTTTGTCCCTCAAATAAACCACTGCTACGGTCGGGGTTCTAATCTGGTAACGAATGCGATGATGCAAACGAGTATTCACTTCAGGTGTGAGCAACAGTACCGTCTCCACCGGCTGCTGGCATACGACCCGAGGAACGAGTGCCGCGGCATCTTCGCCGACTGGTTCAAGTTCCCCGCGTGCTGCGTGTGCCGCTGCTACGACGTGCCACTGGAATTCCGCGCGCGGTCCCCGAGGATCTTGCATCCGCAGTACGATGAAGACCTCAAGAGGGCCATCTACGAAGACCTCGCCCGAGACTGGTACTCAACCTCCGTCTTCGGCGATGACGACGACCTCTACTGATGTAAGGTTTATCACAGAATACAAATTTGGGAGATCAGTAAATGGCTAATATTTGGTTCGACGTCGATTAAGTTTTATGCACATGCAAACATAATTAGGCACATCCAGGCCGGTTCCCACAACCCGTCCGTCGTGGTAACAGTCCGCATACCGCATCCGACTCTTAAGTATATTTTGTGTCCACGGATAACTTCATACATTATCCTGCAGATGTAGGCCTATTAAGGCCTATGAAGGATGTATAACGATGAAGGTTAACATTCATCACTAGAATCAGAAACATCAGTCAACATAAATAGGACACACATGGTTTTAACGGGACCTTTTGTAGAGTCCCCTGGACAGCAGCACCCTTAGTCTTTCAAAGTTATATTATCAAATAAATGATAGGGCATACATATATATTATCACATATCGCTATGTGTTGTAGTAGTTTTAACTAAACTGCTTTCATGGTCTGATAGACGGCTTTTTAAAACCCAAGGTCGCGCATATTATTCCTGCGGGTGTCAGCAACTTTGTGGTTGTTTTACCATTGCAAGCCGACCCGGGTGATCGCATTTGAGTTGATCGATAAGAACGCCATCTATGTACCAAGTAATCTTTACTACGATGATGGTACGGCGCCTCTGCGCCTAATCTCTTTGCGTTTATGTTTTATCTGTCTCACCAGAATAAGAAAGTAAAATCACACTGAAAAAGTTCTCCGCCGAAAGCTATTCTCTTGTAGATTAGCTACCGTGGCCAAAATTCGACCAGGGGGCAATTTATTATTAAAATTTAAATTTTCCTGTATAATATTTAGATATTATTTTTCAGGTAATAACAGGTGCCGGAAAATCTATTAAATCCACTTTTGAAACCCACCACAGTTTAATAATGGCTTATATATTTATGAGAGGAATTATTAAACAATACCTGCAGTCGTGAATGGGATGCTATATTAAATGAAGATGCTGTAACAAAAATGCCATAATACAAAGACAATTATTACAATAGTTTTAATAATAAGGATTTATTTATTCAATTACTTAAACTGCATATAAACGTCGTAGTGATGTATACTCTTATTATAATAATCAATAAACGTTGTTATTTAATATTATTTATTGTTGTAATTCTTTATTTAAATGTATATAGAATAATGTTATATTAATATTGTTTATATGTAATAAATTAAAAATTACTTTTAAGGCTAGTGAAAATGTAAAATATATTTTATAGGAGTATTGTTGTATGTGACTTTGAGAGATTTATTAAAGTTCTTTCGTTAATATCTGCTTCTATTATTCAAATTACTAAATATTTTATATATTTTTAGATATTTGCAAACTTCATACGTCGACTCCAGATTAAATCCAAATTTTTAAAACTCTATTACAATACTTTTTTAAACTATTAACACGCTACGTACACTTTTGAAAACATTAAAAAAAGGAAATAAGCAATATGGATAAAAAAGTAATGAATCTAATTCTAAATTATTATATGGTCCTCTAGGCCTGTAGCCCTCTTTAGAGCAAAAATTGAAGCCACCCGAGACTATCTCAGTTTGTCTCTCTGTAATACACATCATCGACGATGCCAAAATGAAATGTCAAGATTAAAATTAATGTAATAATTTACTTAATAAATAAATAATCACTAGATACAAAAATGTACCTAGTAAAATAATGTAATGTATCTGACTAGGAAGTGATTTACAAATATTGTTTGAAAGTAAAAAGTTTGTTACTAAATATATTTGAGTCTTGCCCTCCATAAGTTGGTTGCATAAGGAGGGCAAGACGTTAAGAGCAAATGTTTAGACACTTCACCATTTGCATGAGGCATTTAAGTTATTATTTATTGTTACATTTTTAGGCCGCTTCGTTTGGTAAGAGTTCTTAAAATATTATTAACTAAAAAAAATTAAGACGGTCTTTATAGGTTGGTAAGTCTTAGCCATGTTTTAATGGAAACTCAAATGTCAGGGGAAAGAAGTGTTGTAAGTGGTAGGACTTAATATATAATTCAGGCAAACTGGCTACTGTTCGTGATGGTATTGGCAACACGTCCGTCCCTAGTTCTGAAAGCTTAATCTATCAAAATGAAATTATTGGACATAGAGATATCACATCTTAATGGCACAATTAAATAGGAATTTAATAATATCGACACTATAAAGCATAAACGTAGTAACTAGCAAAAACAAAATTATTTACCAGATATACACTAATCGACGCGATTTAATATAATGATTTCTTCGATGTAATTTAAAAAAAATACTTCATGTGCCATTTACTACGTTTTTGCTTTCCAGAGTATATAAGGCGTCGGCATCGGCGTCAGTGTTAGGCGATAAGTGCATAATTTATACTTTAAAAGGATATCTAATGTTTTAATAGCTAAGTCTAGCAGTCATGGCAAGCAAGTAATTAAGCATTGTATCTATGTTAGGTAAACGACTTAGGCGTGCAATAACTCGCGAATGCATCTATGCTGGCCGTGCTAAAAATTCAGCAGCGCACTTGTAATTCAATTTTTTAGCTGTGACTATCCGTAAAAATAAACAAATCTTTGGTTCTTTATTTGTGAAAATGTGTTTTTTTTTTGCATCTGCAGAGTCAAAATTAACAACAAGGGAATTATTTTTTTCATTAGTCGGTGTGAGTTCAAAGTGGACGAATAAACGACATATAACAAGGATTAAGCCGCGATCTTCTTATACTTCAATTATTTCGTGGAAAGGCTGAAAGAATATGTGGAAGGTTGTGACTATCTAATAAACGCACCATTTAGGAAACAATTCACTTTACCGGATGTGAGAATAGAGCATTGTCTATGTGTATTTTCAAGGAAGTAACGAGTGCTCTAAGTCATAGATTATCTTAAAACTTAATTGTCAGTTATTGTCAACAAATACGACGCTAATTTTTTATTTTATTTAAATCAGTTAATTACTGTATCGTATACAATAATTAAGGTAACCTACTTATAATAAACACAAACTAAAATTATTAATGTCTTGTTCGTTAGTACCTTAAATCTTATCAGAATGTCTGGGAGAGGTAAAAAGGCCGGCGCGCCAAAGAAGAAAGCCAATGGCTATAAAATGCCAGCACCTATTCCTGTAGGTGAAGTAATTCATGATACGATTGCTAAGAAGAAATGGCGAATAGGACCTTCCATCGGAGTTGGCGGCTTTGGTGAAATTTATTCTGCTTGCGACCATGAGAGCTCGCCAAAAAAGGGGACTAATAATTATCCTTATGTGGTAAAAATTGTGAGTATAGCATTATAAGTGATGAGTGATGATTTCAATTTTTAAGACGTCAAAAGCTTGTAAGGCTAAAAAAAAATAACTCATGAAAATACTTTTATAGCCAGCATCAAATATCAATAATTAATTAGAAAGGATACTTATTCAATTCATTTCATGTTCTTCGTGTTGCCGTCCTTTCCTTTTATTCACTACATGAATTATTTATATTCTTGTTTTTCATGCCATTTTTCTGATTTTTTTTATCATAACCTTATAATGAGGTTTGTTCATTCTTGTGTTTGCTTTCTGTGTTAGTTAGCACTATTTCTTTGTTAGTTTCACAAGATTGCTAATTATTCTTATATTAAGCCTTAATTAGCAATCATTATTGTGTTCTCAGTTAAAAGACAATATTTGTAATTTGATTATTAGGTATTGAAATGATAATTATTTCATGTGTCTGCATGACATGCACTGTGTACCCATAAATAGTTTCAAACTTTTAGTTACAATAAGATTGTCACTTAACCCCATAAAAAGCCTGTAAACATACCTTTATAAAATTATTATTTTATGTGATATTTTATAGTGCACAATTAATATAAATAATCTTTAGGTTCACATTATCACTGATTTATATTAATTTCTATAATATTAATGGCTGACAAAACTAGTCAGAAACTAACCTTTAATTGTACCGTGATTTCTTAGTACCACTTGAATCTAACTTATCATAAAACAGGCAAAATTTTGTTCAACAGGAACCACATGAGAATGGCCCGCTTTTCGTAGAAAAACATTTTTATATAAGGAATGCCAATAAGGATGACAGTGAGTAATCATTCTATTCACCATTTTTAAATCGATCATTAACTAGCATTTTTGAAATTGAATTTGATTCTTCAATTGCATGAGTTGTTTGTAATTTATTATTCTATTTTCCTAGTACATTAAGGAGTGTAACTCAAATGCAAATCCTAAAAGCAAATTCTGTGTATCATACTCGTCTGATGCTTAATACTGAAATAAGGACAAACCGACAAAGTAGCAATTGTAATAATAATGGTCATCATAACTGAATTTATACAGCAG
>DWHO01004208.1:0-11267 GCA_018247575.1 Eurytides lysithous rurik
CCATCGGGCTATGAGAGTAAAAGGAAGAGTGAGTGCACCTGTGTCTGCGCAAACGCTTGTGCACTATAATATATCCGCGCAGTTGGCTGATCTCTTGTAGATCGGCCGGAATCGGTCGGGAGGACATTATTATTATTATATAACTTATTACCAAAAAAGTTAGGTTAGCATTATTAGATTATTTTAGTATAATAGACAAGCCGAATTAAAGCTTAACTATTAATAAAAAATTACGCAATATCTAAGCAAAATCTTATCCAATCGCTAAAAGGAATTACAAGGGTAAACGAAGCAATGCAGGAATTTTTTACAAAGTCAACAATTCTCTGCCACGATCTGAGTAGTGACCCCCCTTTGCTAAAGATTATCTTTTTGATTACAACGATTAATTAATTAATTAGATTTCTTTAAACATTAGAGCCGTTTTAACTTTTAGGGACGTTACAAAATAAAAGTCGCGATTAAACATCAAAGTCACTTTATTGTTTATACATAGATTTACATGTTGAAGGACAAATTAAATTAAGTATACAGCGTTGTGGAAACACAGGTATAAAATTGGAAAAAGCGTCAGTTAAGTGGGAACATTGCGCAAGTCGTAACCTAGTTTGGACGGCCGAATTGTAATTGTAATTCTCCTATTTATGATGGATCTGCACGTTTTATGGTGAATATTTTAATGTACATGTACTTCTCTTTGTAGTGTACTTGATAAAAACCGCGCATTTATCTTTGATAAGGTAAGATATTTTGATCGTCATTACTTTCTAACGCGAATAACATTGATTCGTGTGTACTACGCGTGAGGCAGCGTGTTGAAATATCCGCTTGTCCATATGGACTACTCAAGTACACACAAATAAAACTTAAAAAATGACACGCGAGAAAATGTATTACAAAAACAGATAACCAGTTTCTTAAATCGTAACAATCGATTGGACAGTCACTTCGTTCACAGCCTGGCCGGATTTAAGACAATTTAAGTACGTTAACCGCTTTGCAAGTTAAAAAAAAATACAGTGTAAGCAGGAATTTTGAAAATCGTACAGATGACCATGGAGAAAGTTCACGACAATAACAATCCGACGTCCACACTAGGTATTAGTTTAACAAAATGTAGCGGTACTTAGACATGTAAAATTTAGCGTTTTTAAATCATACATCATATAACATACATTTTAATAATACGAACATTTATCGAGTTGTAACTAAAAAGACAAAAACTACGACAATGAAACACAGGATGACAATAAATACGTTATCATCGAAACTCACAAATGCAAAGTAAAACTACGTAGACACACGTGATATTTAATTCAATATACATAATCAACTTCTATCTATACCTATGAAAGGGACATTAAAATAAACCGTGACATGTTGCTATCTCGCTTACGAGGTGCTGATATTCTTCTTCGGCTATATTGAGGTGAGGTTAGTTTGTTTTATTGTTCTCTTCAAATTGCGATAACTAAATTTACAATATCAAGTAACGCTACTTCGTATTCCGCGGCTGAAGCATAAAAGTTACAGTGAAAGTTATAGCCTTCGTAGCAGTCCACATACCGTCACCGATGTTTTTTTAAGAAACGAGCGATCGCTAGCTGCAGTGTCTTGTTGCACAACTTGTCGTATGTGTCATTACTTTAGTTGATTAGTGCGCACTGCAGCAGCGGGATCGAAACATATTAGACGTAAAACGCCGACGTGGTGAAGCAAAACCCTCTAATGCATTTAACATCCTTGATACGATATGTTTACTCGCAAAGGCGTGTTCACGCCCAAAGATCTAGTGTTCAGTCCAGTACCTTACAAAGCGAACCACGTCGACTTCTTCCAGCGACTGTTGAATTGTGTTCGTAATAAAAAACGGAATGTATGGTCAGACCGAAAAATTTGGCCCGATAGGACTATGAAGGCTGCCGCTAATGCGTACGCGGGTGTAATGTTTCGGTGGGACACGCAGTTGAATGAATTCCGATGCATTATCGCTAACGGTGATGTTATTTCTGTTTTCCGGTTAACGCGGAGCCAGTTAATCCTTTTAACCATTTTCGATACTATAAACTCTTACTTGGCTTAAATAAATAAAGAAATTAACAAAAATATATCGTGAACGAATAAATGCAAATATATGGGACCTGTTGTAGCATCTCTTAATTTGAATAATAGAATAATTACTTAAGAATAATGTGGTAGTGATCGAACCTATACAATATAAATATTCCATAGGAGCTAGACGACGCCTTCGACCAATACACCTATTATCTAATAATATTGGATGGATATTAATACATTAAATTATTTTGAAAAAATTCAGATTATTTCATAAGATCTCATGCATTTGTAAGTATACTAGTCGAAAAGCTCTTAATATTATAAAACCTTATTTAAAAGTTATATGTACGAGGGTAATTAGCTGTGTCCGGAGGCTCCGCCCCATTATCCTAAGGTGAAGGCTGTCAAAAATCGAATATGTTTAAGTTTTTAAATCGAGAGAACTGTTAAGCCCGTATTTACAAAATTTAGCGTAAATTCAGTTTTTCAATACAATGAAATTCGTCCATTTTACGACCGTTGTGTACTTTAAACAACTGAACCGTTTAAGATCACAAGCAAAATAATCTTAAAGGCTATTTGAATATTCGATAAAATTTAGCCCTTTTAATAAAATATATCTTTTTGTATATTATGCTGAACTTACAAAAATCTATCAATACTATAAGAGCGAATTTTTAAAAATTAATTATAATAAGTTTATTGATGCTTAATACAATCAAAAGTCAATTCATTTTGTGATTATATTCCATTACAATATGAACACGCTTATACCTGGACGGAGGGGACGAGTGAAATTGGAAAATTATATCTATTAGGAAAGTTTGCTTTAAAAGTTGTTCATTGCTAATTACAAAACTTATAAAAGAATAACAACAGTTCCTGTATATATATCGTAATGCCTATGTTAGCATATGTGATGTGCGTGTAGCAACCAAAAAGTCTTATGTAGGTCCCATTTGTGTGCCGGAATTCATACAACTGCGCCAGCTCATACGTCCATAAGCCGAAACACAAAAATAAAAGTGCATCCGAAGAAATGTTCATATACCACACACTGCTAAAACTTTGCAGATTACCTAATTATAAATCTTAAAACAAATTAATTTTACAGGTAAAGTTACCAATTAATGCTGATTCCTACAGACCATATTACATACAGTCGGTTAATCAAAACGGACTTTATCAGACTTTACAATAAATTTAAAATTTGCCAACTCCGCCCTAACTACAAGATTGATATTACTGAAATAGAGAAACGTGTTTCCGTCAGCAAAATGTATGTGGTTAACAAACTACGGTGGTTAGAATAATAATAACATAGAACTGAAAACAAAGTCAGGAAACGCTTAGTGGGGGACACAGGAAAACATTTATATTATTATATGTGACTGGATTCACTAATTCCCACCAGCAAAAGTTGGTAAATTGATCGGGCAGCGGGGACCAGAGCAACGCTGTTGTTTAAGGTAAGTGTGAATAAGCTGCCTACGGATGGCATAACCAAATTTCATTCATAGTGTGACTATTCGCCACTCAATCACGAAAGCGTATTACCTACTATGAAGTGGGAACTAGAGATCGACAAAATATATTATTAAGGGGTCCTTGATGACTTATCTTTTATACTGACATATTTCATGCTATATCAACTAATAATACTGAGCGAAAATCATAATACGCCTTATATACGGATACGGCGTACCTACAATTTTGGCCAACATGAGTAATTCACGAGTAATTCTAACCATCTCATGTATTTCTATGACAAAGCATAGCCAATCCATTCAACTTCTGATCTGATCTGCTACAGTTGCCAAATCCATCCACCGCTAAATGTTTCATCTTAATTTCAAGGCCCGCAAAACGTGTACCTAACCCTTCCGATCATTAACTCAATCCCCTCCAGTGCAACAAATCAGATTGCGTAAAGGGTTCGGCTAGTCTCTTTTGCCATTTGAAAATGCCGTTGCCCGTGCAGTCTTTGAATTACGACAACGCATACGTCAACCCTGTGGAACCAGTAATCGGGTTTTTCTTTTTTTTTTAGTTTGTTGCACCACGCCTGCCTCTTTTCCAACAGACCAGTCATCTGGACCCGTATACTATTTTAAAACAACAAACACGACATGAATTCACTACGATTAAAACTGTAACATCGACACATCTAACGGTTCTCTGCGACAGCCTCGGATACCTGTTCCTAATTTCATTTTCTGAGATAACACTTGTGGTACAAATCGAGCATTAACATTAGCAATGACTGGTTCGTATTAGTTCGGTTATTTAACGCGAAAAGTCCGTATTGGCGTATTATTTGGTTGTAACATATTTCTGGATTTTAGATATATTTTTTCAAAATTTCAGCTTTTGCAATATAAATCCTATAATTTGCACCACAATGATATCAGAAAACGAAAAAATTATGCTCGTTTCACACGTTCTGGTTGCATGCAATATCGGTTTCGTGTGAGACGAGCATAATCTACGAAAATATCCATTAAATACCACAATGACATATAAAACTACGTAAAATACATCGTTATGTGAATATTAATAATTGCGAAGGAATGCTTCGAGTTCTTGGTACAGATTATATAGACGAAACACCTAATATTTGTTGCTCTACAAAACTTTCTGTTTTGTTTTCAAAACTATTCAATGTGAAAGTATTGGAGCGGGAAGTTTTCTATGTGGTGCAATGTGAACACAAAGATATTTTCTGCAATTTACTATTATCTATAGTGCAACAAGCGCAATTATCACCACTTCGCATTATGACGTAAGAAGGTGGCTTTGTTTATCCCGGTACAATTTGCCATTTCAAAAAGTCAATTTCAAATTAGAGAGAACTTCGTGTATTTAGGTGTTTCGTTTATGTTAGTAAAACATTTTATCTATTTAAAGTTAGGTTGCCAGCTTTAAAAAGAAATATGCTCAAAAGGAGGAGCTATTCTAAATTAGTAACCCTACTGCCCTACTCTAATTTAAATATATGGGATAAATATTATTTATGTCTTTTATCTAAATGTTTAAACGCTATGAAATGTGTAATAATGATATGATGATTATTTCAAATGTACTCTAGAACTAACACTGATCGGTTACATTGATATAACACTACGTTTCGTTCCGCCCGAATAGACCGGGTATCAATTATGAGGGCCCGGCGGGCCGCTGAAAGCTCATAAAAGCTGGTTTAGCAGAGGTTGCGCTCCACAGCGTGAGCAGTACAATGGCTTTTCTGTAATTGCCATTGACGTTATCAGCGGTGCGCCTCGAATGATTAAAACAGCCTTTTGAAGTCGTTCAATAATGTGTGCTTTTGGACGGATCTTATGAATCAGTTCATGCGTTGTGGAAACGAAAATGTAGTAGTTATCGGTTAAGTTATATAACTTCAAAAACGGCAGTAAATTTTGTCAAATGGCTTATACGTATTGGAGAAAATCCCAGAACAACTATTGCGAGCATAATAACAGAACCGCTTTGGTTTACAATATGTAATGTTACAACGTTGGTAGAATCATTTGATCCCAATCAGAATGGGTTCCTATAATCAGAATAAATTATTTGCGAGGTGAACTTTTAGATATATTTTTTTGATAAGTTTGACTTTCAGCAAATAAATTTACGTTAACAAATATAAAAAAGTAAATCAATCAAAAAGAGATCCGCTTTGAGCAATGGCACGTGTTTTTGTAGCCCCACATAATCACCCGGTACATTGTACCGTCGTGATGCTTTCAGTCCATGTCCAATTTTTCAACTTTCGCTCACGTTACAGAGCCGAACATTCGGAGGAATTGACATAAATCTCGACGCTAATCACTAAACGAACGTTATAAATTTGGACAACCTCGCTAATCATTCTAACCTAAGATCACCGAACATTTAACAACATATATAATATTAAAATCACGTCTTATTGGATATGTCTCTAAGATAATTTTAAAAGTTAATAATAACCATAGCTCGATTACTTTCAGCGACAGCTCAGCGTGTTATTCGTCCAACGAGGTGTAAGTTTTAAATATCAACGTGTCAATCGGCAAATACTGATTCGTGTATTGCAACGCAATTGTTTCAATCTGATTTTGTAATATTTGCCAACTCGCTCATTTTATTTCTTTTATCTGTCGCTGCCTCTAGATGACTCACAACCGTTCATACTTTTCTTAATGAATAACACATAAACATTGATTAACAGATGGATAACATCGATGATTTAAATCTACGTATCAACAGTTCCGGCGCTGGCGCTTGATCCGAGGCTGTTACATAAAACACGTGGGATGGGGAAGTGTGGGGACCGATACTGAATATTGATATATATTCACGACATACAACATAAATAACCTATAGCTACGAATCCAACATACCGAGGTTGATCGTGTAGCTCTGTCACAACCCCGTATTAAATGCATTATCATCGAATTGCCTTCTGAACGTAAAATCAGTTCCAATCGAAACCTTACATTCCAAGTTTTCAAGTAGCTATGCGTCAAAATCATTGCGGATCAGTGTTCGTCCAGCACAAAGCGGCCACGAGGCTCCGTTACGTTTGGAGAAGTCGCAGCGAGCAGTAGCTTCTTTCTCAGGAATGTCGTTCACATTTGTCTCGTTGCATTCTTGGATTCGTTTGTCAATATTTCGGCAACATTCTTATCGGGTTAAACCGGTTGTATCTGCCTTTAGTGCGACAAGTCAGGTATATCGTTTGGTGACCTTAAAAGACCTGTTTCGGTAATGTCTTTGTTGGTCAACTCTTCGGTGGCCACAAGGACCGAGTAGAGCTGGTGGGGTGTCATAATAGAGAAGTAAAGTCCGTGATATTTCGTCGCGACGAACGCCGCGGACGTGCGGCTTAGCTTCAGAGGTTTTCGAGCCTCATTATAAACGGGCCGTTCTTGCGCCTGTCTCAAAATCGTATGGGCACTGACGCCGATTTAGCTATGTACAATTGTCACTACATATGTATGCGATAAGACAGACATTCGGAAGAGTCTTTCACGAACGTACAAACATTATTACACTAGGCCTATTTAGATACCTTATTATCTGTTTCGAAAAATCAATTCTAACAATTAATCGTGTGATGAAATGCTGAAAGTGTTTGAAGCGGGTTAGTTAAGCGGTTACGACGTATTTACAACAGGCAAAGCCTGCGAAGGTTCGCGCGCGGAGCAAGCTTATTTTAAAAGATTTCGATTAGTATTTGTAAGCACTTCGATCCTAACGACTGTAGTACGATAATTTGTTCTAGCTAAAGGCTCGAGAGATTGAAGCACATGAGTTCACGCAATCACTGATGGGTGCGAGAGAGCGGCGGCGCGGGTGCAGGCGCGGCTTCGCAGCTGCAGCTAGGCGGCGGCGGCTTTTATACGCGGCAGGCGGGCGGGGATCGCGGAGACCGCGCCGGCAGCCGCCCGCGCCACACCGCCTCCACCGGCCTCTGCAGCTGCACGAGCTCGTGCGCGCTCCCGCGCCGGCCCGCTTTCTCTGGAACACCACAATCACACCGATTCAACGTCACGCACACGTCGTAACGCGGAACACATTTAAACACACAGCTTGACACGATTAGGACGCAAGGAACTCACACTGCACATGACAGTTGCAACAGTATAATGGTACAGGAGAATAACTCGCGACTTCTTCTAAGCTGGACGCGTACTAGACATTACCTAAATTAATTGATTGTTGTAATCGTGATTAGAACTTCGTAAAATACTTGTTGTCATAATTTCCGTTTTGTATGTCTGTATTCGTATTATTTTTTATGTGCTATATGAATGATTAGTTGGTTTTTAAAAGCAACATAGAATTGCTCTATTACATATGCTCTCTGAATTAATTTGATTTGATCGCCATATTTGGAACTCCATCAATTTCGTGATAATTTGACCTCTGTGGGGTTATTTTGCATCTGAAGACGAAGACATTAATTACTGTGCTAGTTAAATTTAACTAGTTAATTAGTTAATTGAATAGGAACAAGATTTAAATTTCCAAAATTTGAGAACATCAAGTTCAGTTGGTATTTCACCGGTCATAATAACAATACATTTAATTCTATGGGGCGGGTCATCACACAGAGCGGGGATGCAAGCCATGCTGCCTTGGAGTCTCACACAAAAACGCGAACGAGACAATCAATAATTTACTTTGCACACGATACATTGCCAACACTATAGTCGAGTCCGATAGAACTGTAGGCTGAGGCGCAAATCTCTTAAATTTTCAATGTTGTTCAATTTTGTCAAAACTGGCAGTATTTTTAGTTATTACTTATGTCCGCTGGATTTCAAGTTGTATTACAGTTTGGTTTGAATGTATCTTGTGATATTTTATTTTAAATAATAAAACGAATTCTGTCGGGCTCGAACAACACGCAAGCAAAGACGTACCTCTAAGAGCCTGTAAGTCTCTACATTAAATCGTAAATCGTAAAACGTAGAATCATGCCAGATTCTGAGAACATGCTATTATAACTAGACATATAAAGTCAGAGACATCTTCTCAACTGTTACTGCTTTCTTTAGTTGACGAGCTCGCTTAATAGTTCAAAATTCGCCACTTTATGATTGTGGTTATAATTGGTTTAGATAAATAAAATGACGTATATTTTATTTTTTTCGGAAAATATAAAAAGATTTAGAGTTAGTGTTGCCAATTGAAGTGTCATGTGAGAGGCTAAGATTTTGGAGGTGAAGCATCATCATCTGAACTCGGATTACGGATGGGCGTATTTTGAATTGTTAAAAATGATTACCATTGTACATGGCTAGAACACAATGGCTAAATGCTTACATATAACACTTAGAGGAATCACACCAAAAACGTATCACATTTGACCATATAGTCTTAACCCCCGACGACGAAAAAGGTAATATTCTCTAATTTATAAAATATTTTTTTTTTATAAGTCCAATTTGTAAATTTTTAAAACAACTGTTTTTCTCTTTTAATAAAATTTATCAATTTGATTTGAAAGTCGAAAAGAATTACGACTGTAATCATTTCGCCACTGTTTTTCGTCGGAGGTTGGGATTATTATATCATTTGCTGAAAACGCCTATTTTTCTCTCAGGAAAACAAAATAATATTTTTTCAAGTTCCAAATACATTTATTGGTTTTTTTTTTCTTTTAATGTTCCACTTATAATTTCATTCGAATTATATTTTAAACAAACAATAAGTTTTTTTTTATTTGAACAAAGAGACGTTTTCATTTTTATTCAAGTAGTTGAAAAATTTACTTGAACAAAGATTCAATGCACACTAAACCATTTAGTTTAGGGACAACACTGTTGAGGATCGCGGGAGATACCGCGGGCCGTACCATATTTTTCGGCCAATCAGGTTTTTTGTTATGTTGGTTTTCGTTTCTGCAGATTTGAAAATTTTGTTGGTGTGGCGGGCGGATATCTCGGCTAATATTTTACAGAAATTTTGTTACAGATATTGTCAATTTCTGTGAAATAATAGCTTGAGGGGACATGCAATTTTATTATTTTTTATTTTTGACTTACTTATCTACTGTCCTGAGTATTGATGAACTTGGACAGAGACTGAAGAAACGAAAAAATGCATTAATATTAATTAAAAACAATAAAATAGGTTGAAATGGCGACATAAGTACGTTCTTTACATGAACATATAATTCTAAGTTGCATATTAAAAAAAATAAAGTTATGGATCGATTTAAGGAATGAAACCATATCAATATAAAAATTATCTTTCAAACCAATTCATACGACCGTTCAGTGTATAATAAATAGTACTTATACTCGTTTTTTGTGTATAAATTCTTCATGTTTTTATATATTTCTTGTTGTATTTGGAACGATAATAATAAGTAGATTTTCAATGCTTTTATTTGTTGTACTTGACGTTCTTTCCGGTTTCGCCTGCAGCTAATCGATAAGCGCTGTGTTCGCGTACATTCAAAAGTGGGTAACTGTTTCAAGTTTTGCGGCGGGCATCTCATGCCGTATAGATCGTTAATTGTGCCTGAGGCGATCCGCTGAGGGCGCAACGCTCTTGAATCGATTCGGGTGCTCGAGTTTCGTGCACGTAAGGGGCGGGGGCACGTGACGTCACAGGAGGGGTAGCCGGGCCCTGCAGCAGCGGTTATCGATCGATCCCGGCGCGTCCCGCATTCATTCAAGCCACTGATCGAAACCCAAACCCATGCGTTGTGTCAATGCTATGCTAAGTGGCGCCATTCATTGCTGCCTAGCGTGTCACACCAGCCCTCAAGTACACGCTGGCGCACGTTCATTATTAGTCTCTCTACCACCCCTGTTCTAGGTTATGGCCGGTTATGATTCGGCCACAGTGGGACCGATTGTGACCTAGTGGCGTACTGTTTCAGGTATCTAGGAATATTTAAGAATAATTCTTTAAAACTTTCTCTTGGATAATTTAATTACTATTAAATTCGTGTATTCTAAAACTGCTCGAGTCGTTTTTTAAGAATGATATATTTTTATACTCAATAATATACTTAGTCATTGTCTACTAATTAAGCATTATATTTGAATTGCTCTTAAAATGATTGAGTAATAGGGCGAAAGAGCTTATATCCGATATGCCCTCTTAAGGCTTCTTTGAAGCCGCATTGACGACAAGAGAAGACCAATAATAACCGAGAACACAATCTTTCTTTTTTAGTTGGTTGAAAAAAGATTAAATACGATAACAAGGCTGCGAGAATATTATGAACATTGTACAATACATTTTGAATTAAGAGTTTTTCTTTGTTCACTAAATCACATCACATGACTTAAATCATTGATCAAATAACATAAATAATAGATAATGTAATATATTAAATAATAAAATAATAGATAAAAAATCATAGAAGTGTGTTTTCTTCGTGACAATTTTCTATAGACATAAGATATTTTAACAGGTTTTTTGTTGAGAGTTTATTAGGAAATCGTCGAGCAACGATTTTCGATGTTCTAATCGATTATGCAGTCGAAGTAAATATGCTGTAGCGAGACAATTGTATTCGATTCGGCTTGACTGTTGATTGTGATACAAAATATAATGCATCTTCGCAATTGATGACCGAGGTAGAGTGAAGTGTTTCGTGATCACTTACCCAATGGTCAGACGTCGGTCTCAATAGCGTCTGCAGCAGAGGCGGCGTGAAGGTTGTTCACGCGGACGGTGCAGGCGGCGCGGCGGCGTGGGCC
>DWHO01004209.1:0-11266 GCA_018247575.1 Eurytides lysithous rurik
TGTTCTGTGTCTGGGTGTTAACTATCTATATAAGTATATATTTAAAAAAATATATGAGTATGTATATCAGTTGTCTGATTACCATAGTACAGGTTCCGCCTAGTTTGGAATCAGATGGCCTTGTGTGAGATGTCCCATGATATTATTATTATTATCAATGCTTTGTTTCCGTATAGAGCAAAGCTCCATATATATGTAGGTTTTACAAAGCGTTTTTCAACTATCCTGGAGGTTTTTGCCTCAAAATATGTTTCTTGGCATTGAATGCCGCTTTACCTATAGATATCCGGGCCAGGCTATGGATATATGTTGTCTATTGTGCTTCTTGAGTCGTTATTAATGAGGCAGCCCAAATATCAAAATTTATCTACTTCTTCAATTTTTTGTTATTAAGTGTAATCTGTTTTAGTTGTTTAGTAGTATATTCATTATTTTTACAAATTTACTTTTTTATTAAAAGGAGCACTCGTTAGCACTAACCATGGAAGTTCCTGGCACTAGTGTGAATTACCAGGTCAAAAATTATAGGTTAAAAACCTAATGCTGTCTTCGTTTTATATATATATTTTGACCGTCACATCTAGGTCGAATTAAAAGTAACCATTGAAAGAGCTAGTTCAAGGATTTCCTTTGCATTTTTGGTACTCATAACTAACTTGAATAATAATTATAACATCATAAAACATCTCACATATTGTCATCTAATCCCAAACTAGGCAAAGCCTTGTATCACCAGACAACTGATATACATACTTATATATTTTTAAATACTTACTAATAATTAACATTCAGACAAAGAACAAATACCTCTGCTCATCGCACTAATATTTTGTCCTGAGTAGGAATCGAGACCACGACCTTTGGCTTTGAGGTCTGGAGCACCAACCACTACACCAGGCCAGTCCTGTTAAAGAAGAGTGGTATAAAGTACACTCTTGTATTTTGTTGGTCGCGTGAAGAATGACTCCTTCATTCAACCAAAAAATATAACTTCACACAACCTACTCATTTCGCGATTAGAAACTCGCTTGCAACGTCCCTAGTGTTTTTTATGTCCATTGGTGGCTGTTATTACTCTCTAACTCTTTCTAAATATTAGAATAGTTAGATAACAAAGGGACCTTTGAAATCCGCGCACCTGAGCATTTCCCCGCGGCGGTCTCATTGTTTGATTGGATGATCGCGACGCGCACATCCTTATCAGCAAGCGCGAGTCATTGATACAGGAACTTGGCACTTTGCGTCGCGCGTGTCACCTCCTCGCTCCGGCCACCAGCGATCAGGTGAAGTGGCCAGTTCCGGTGGCTGATGCCGGCTCCGAACCATGAATCATGCTTAAAAGTAACAGCCGCGCTAGTCCAGAGTCGGCGCTGAATTAATTCACTGCGTTCGTGCAGTACGAGTTCAAATCCCAGTGCAGGACCGATGGATGTATGACCAATGAGTCAAAGTAAAAGTCAAAGTGAAATTCTTTATTCAAAATTGGATTGGTTTACAATCGCTTTATGACGTCTAATGATTCTATCACCTGTTCGGAAAAAAATGCCTCGGTCCTGAGAAGAAACGTAACGTAATTTAGTAAACGTAAATTACCTTGACAATTTTTATATAGTAAACGTAATGATACTATAATGTATTATATATAATATAGTTAACGTAATGATACTATATTGTATTAACGCGAATACTACACGTTGTTAAAATAAAACTAATTAACGGATTTTATCGCGTTATTGATTGAATTCTTGACGTTTTGAACACTGCAGCAGGGGTGTTCAAACTTGAACTGTTGGCCATCTACCTCATATTGTTATACTCTGATCGATCGACTCTGTCGGGCTGGAAATATATGTGATGCAGGGTTGTCGTTTAGCTGGGTCGGATGTATACCGGATCGGATATAAACCATTCGCAATCGACCGTTTGAGATTCCCTGAGCTGATCCTTGCTTTACAAAGTCCATGGTCACGAATATCTGTCTGAGTTGTTCTGTCTATTTTACTGTTTAAAAGACACGGATATGCTGTCGTTTATATCCAGGAAGACTTGTGTCTATTACTTTTTTTATTATTTATTTAACGAGTGCCAACATAGTGAACACTAGTTAAAATTTATTAAATATTGTTATTAAATAATATTAATAACAAACAAATGTCCTCCTGACCAGTTCCGGTCACGGCGGCCGATCTAATTACTTATGATCACTCTTTCTGTATCGACTGGCGTGTTTGTGTAGTGGTTAGTGCTCCTGACTGCAAAGCCAAAGGTCGTGGTTTCGATTCCCACCCAGAACAAAATATTTGTGCGATGAGCATAGGCATTTGTTCTGTGTCTGGGGTGTTAATTATCTATATAAGTATATATTTGAAAAATATATAAGTATGCGTACCAGTTGTCTGATTACCATAGTACAGGCTCTGACTGATTTGGATTCGGATGACAATCTGTGAGATGTCCCATTATATTATTATTATTATTCCCAGTATAATAATGCTAGCAACATTGCCCTTCTAACGTGAATACAGTGGTGTTTACACATTACTGCATTATCGTAGTAGTAACTAACTGGCAATGCAGTGCTACTTGCTCACTTGTATCTTCTAAAAAAATTCTTAAATAGAATGAGTTAGAAGCTAAGTCTCGTAGTTAGCAGAAACTATATTTAGAGTATTATCTATATTCTAGGTTAGATCTGCTCACGGTGGTGGACCACGCAGCTGCTCCCACTGCTGAATGCGCCGACCTGGTAAGTACCATGACCTCATAGAAAATCGGCGTGAAGTGGAACTGTTCGCGCTTCAGCGTTTCGTCCGGTGAGTGAGGTGACCGGTGGATCAACCCTTCTCTCCCTTCCTTTTCTTGTCTCCCTCTCCCCTTGGCCTTAAAAAAATTCCCACTTCAAAGGCAGGCCTCCATTTGCAAAACGTTCGATGTTACAAATGTTAATTAGCAGCGGCTATTGCTTTCCATCAGATGATCAGGTTGCTCGTTCATCCCTCTACTCCATAACAAAGGGCACTCGAGGAGGTAAACTTTGTACGGATTTTTACATTTCACGAGCCAATCTTTGTCAATTGTAATCAATTGTAAGTCCGTGCGAAGGCTACCAATTCATATATGTGTATTAATTAAAAGAAAAATTCTATTAAAATGATTAAAAAAAATTTATATTAATTTAAAGAAAAACGTCTGTCTCGTCAAACACATGCTCGATTGATTGATTGATTGATTGATTAAATCTGAACACCGTTGTCATAAGAAAACCTGGCAATTTGACGCATACAGATTACAATATAGTTTTCAATATACTTCGGTATACGAAAACCTGTTATTAATGCTGACGACGTTTAAACTTATAAATACTATTTCACAACTATTTCTGTAGAACGTTGCGGCAATTGGTAATCGATGTATGTCGTTGTTAACGCAATACGGCAATTATAGTAAGCGTATGATTTTGTTCGCCATTTTGTAAGAATTAAGGTGCCCATGTACACATAGCTATCTAATAGTCTGATACTCTTTACGTTTGTTACTTAAAAACTTGTGAACAATTACATAAATTTTAATACACCCGTGTGTTTGAAATCCTCAATTTTCATACACCGAACAAAAAAAAAACGCATAAAAAAATGGCATAAGAAAAGACCGCACAAAAACAGGTTTGGGAGCAAAACTTAAATTGTTGCAGCTGATACTTTCATTCAAACACTGAAGTATATCTTACTTTATTTAGAGTTATTATTAAAATATCTACCGAAAAAATAGGCTTACCTCTGCTAAATCAGCTAGTTTTAATACAGAAGCAGAAAATATACGTATCTGTGCGATTACGTATCCGAGTCCTCAAGCCGTTAATAATTCATCGACCATGTAGATTACGGGTCAATTGCCATGATCATAAATACTATAAAATTATTGAAATATCGGTTACTTAAAACTTCATTAAAACGTTATTGAGTCCGTAAATTAAATTAATAGTTTTATCTTTATATATAAAAGAAAGTCGTGTTAGTTACACTATTTATAACTCAAGAACGGCTGAACCGATTTGGCTGATAATTGGTGGGTGGATAGCTTAGAACCAGGAGACGGACATAGGATACTTTTTATCCCGTTCCCGTGTGACGTGACATAAAACGTCAAAGAGAATACAAGTCAATATAAAACGTGGTATAACAAAATCGCATCTGACATCACGCAATAACAAAATGCAAATGACAGCTAAACGTAAATTTGACAATTATAAATTTTGTCGGAAATCAATAATCGTCTTATTTATTGCCTCTAAGGCGGAACAAAGTTCGCCGGGTCAGCTGGTTAATTTATGAAAGGTATTCGTGTAAACATAAGAAATTAATAGTTTTATATGTCTTTACGCTCGTTGTTTTTGTTCAAATTATTTCTTTTTGAAAACGTCTTTACATTAGAATAATGTTGTGTTATCCTTTCTGTGCGTAGAAAAATATTCTAGAGATATTAATGAATTAATAAAACAAATGTATCTAGCATTCGCTTAGCTTTGTTTCATACTAATATATAAACATACAGGTACTGGTATAATATGCTTTTATAATATTTATATATTTTTTACTTTTTTACCGCTTTAGTGCAACGTTGATTATTAAAATGAAACATGCTTCGAAGGCTCTTTGGAGGTCTACTTATTTTTTCTCTTATGACTTTCGTGGGCTGATTACGACTCCGAAGTACGTTCCGTGTTAAAAACGATTCCATATAAATGTTTGTTTAAAGTAACAAAACAATCGTTAACTTTAAAACAGGCACCTACTCCATATTCTTGTATTTTTCCTGTTAAAGTGTTTGTACGATGACTCACTGCAAGGCCGTCCGTGTTGCATTCCGATGCATATTTTCACTGATGTAAAAAAAAATATAATTAGTCATGCGTGAGCCGGATATCTTCGGCGCCAAATTTATAAAAATGTTTTTTTTTTTAGAAAATCATAAAAAAATATGAATATTGAATCTATTTTTAAGTTTATAGTTTATAGTTCAATAAATACGAAATTTAAATTATAGTTCTATTCAACTGTAATTAAAGTTTTATAAGTAACGTAAGTAAAAAAAATAACGTTAGCTTATAACTGGCCAGCGTATTTTATATTTATCAATGAAGGTCATAGTGGAATTTCGCGCTAAAACTTCAGCGTTTCCCGCGTAATTATCTCACCTAGCATTACGGAGAGTTGGCATAAATTCAGTTTATCAATATCAGAGTTCAAAAACTTATTCTCGCCATTTATAATATATTTGCGAGTTTTATTTAGTTTAAATATTTTATTTTTACAAACTACTGTTTCATCATTTGGACGTTTAAGTATAAAAAACCGTTAATTTCAGTTATTTTTTATGTTTTTATTTTATATATTTAACTACATTTAATAATAGTAATATATCAGATTTTAAGTGTATTACAGCTGCGATGTATTTAAAAATTAGAGTGTTTAATTAGAGAGTGTATATCGAAATAGGATCATTGGGGAATCATATAGTTTGTTATATATTGGCAACCCTGGAGATTGGTTTTACGATGTTGAGTCACCAAGCACGAGTGTACTGTGCTGTATATGATTTGACTTATTAAGCCTACTTTGTATGCTAGTAATTACACTTATACATTATGACGCAGTGACTCGATAATGTCATAATAAAATATGTCGTGATCTATTCTCTGAGGGAGTGATTTGGCGTAAAGACAACCTTTTTAAGTCTAATCTGATAGAATACTCAGTTTGTGTTTATTTACACAATCTATTAGAATCAGGCACATGTGTTTCGAGAGATGCCTCCAACTAAAACTACCCAAATTAACTATGTTTAGTTAAGTTTTTAAGTTGTATTTAACAAGATATATTGATTAATATCTGTTTCTCAAGTTTTAAGTTAACAAATAAACAATTTTTGTTCGGATTATTTTTCACTTGTCTTGTATCATATTGTCTTAATATTTTAAATCAAATCAAAATTTGTTCGAATCATTAGTTTTAAATTTCACGAGTCAGTTTTATCGGTGTTGCCAATCCGGACAGGATGGCCGGATTCGCAAGATATGGAAAGGATCCATAGCCAAAAATCTTCATTCATGGCAAGAATGACCATTGCTCGTTTTCTCTTTGTTTCTGTCACAGTCAGTGATAAGGTTGAGCGTTTATTTTAATATCTATATATTAATACGTGAAGAGGAAACTTTGGACTCCTTTTACAGCTTATTGCGCTGGCGGAGGATAGTGAAACTTGACAGACTTATAATTTATAGTTATAGTATTTGGACATTATTTTTATTATATTATTCTTAAAATATATTAGATAAGCTAGGTAATTCGTTCATTGTTTACGTTTATACTACTAATGTCAAACACTTTATTTGTCAAATAATAAATGTCATAGTCAAAATACTATGTTATTCAATTACTAAAGAGGACTCTCAAGAAAACTTCCTTGGTCGTATTCGACCACTAAGGAAGTGCTAGTCTCTATAAATATTAGATTATGAATTTATATTAAATCATTTCTTTCATTACCTTATGGAGGCCGTACTGTACTAAAGTTATTGTGAGTTCATCTGATAAGTAAAATTGCGTAAAAAAGCCACCAACAATAAATCCTGACCTTATCAGTTGGCTTTGTAAACAAAACACCGTTTTAATGCATATTAAAAATATCACATAGAAGCTCGTTGATAAAACTAGTTTGCTCGTTAGATGTTTGAACTCGAAAGTTTGTTAGATTAAACATAAATCAATACGGAAGCATACGACCCCTAGTAACACAATCCTTTTGCGGTCAAGGTACTCGACGTCGGTTAAGAGAAGCGTATGCCAAAGTGAGCCTTAATGCTTGTTAATTAAGGTGTTTACATAATTCTATATAGCATTAGACGTGGAGTAACGAAATTTCCACGCGATCGTAAGTTAACCTGTGAAATAACCGAATTAAGTTAAAACAACCACGATCGAAACAACCATTAGTAGATTTTGCTTCCGATAGTCGTGACGTACGCGTATTTTTATCGCCATCTTTATTCTTTTTTACAGCTTTGTTTGGCACTCGGTTTCGTACGTCGATGTATATATGCGTAATACCTTTCTACTTTTACATCCGACCAACTTTTTCAAACTACATTTAAAAGTATTTAGTAATACATACGTTCCATAAATGACATAAACACAACACATCACATTGAATCGTTGTTGAAAAGTGGTGTATCTTACAGGTGGTATAGCTTACAACAAACCAACAAATGAGTTCGATTCCCGGGATCTTAGCACTCGGCCAGGTTCGATCTGGATAAAGCTGGGATTTTAGCATTCCGACAGGTTCGATCTCGATGAAGTTTTACTTTTCAAAGAGGTCGAATAGATTAAAACATCTGTATAAGATACAACAGACACATTTTAAGTTTTATTACTCTTAAGGATAGCATGTATTCAGTGGCGGTACTACCATAGCCAGCCGGGCTTTTGGGCTTGTATGGTATTACTGCCACTACACGTATTACATGCGTACATTCTATAATTAAACACAAATTACTCGTTTTACTATACATTTACACGAAATAGCTGCTAGGTTAGCTCCCACTTTAGCTCTATTGCTCCAAATTACAGCACAGTCCATTGATTATCAGCGATATGCCGTTAAATTGTGTAAGCCGCTTCGACCTCACGTGGGTACTGGTGATTTTAAACCACATGCCCCGTGAAATATGATGACCAAAACATAAAGAAAACTGTTTATGAACGGTGGAATATTATTAGTGAATTATTAGATGGTAGAGCAAGTTACTTTGGTATTTTATTATTGTTTCTTTTGGTTAGGGTATTTTTATTAAATGACCGGTGTATATAGTTAAAAACGTCTCTAAAATTGACCGAGTTTGATCTCAGGTTGATCTCGATTTAAAAGCTAGTTAGTTGGGGTAAACTTTAATATAAATACGAAAAGGCGTTTTGTATTTCGACAACATGTTAAAAAATGTATTTATCAATAGTGGGAAATCCTTATTGAATTCTTGTTGTACCCCGACTTAGATCCAAACACTACTCTGCACCCTACGTGCAGTCATAGAACGGATTCGGGAGAATTTTCTCCAAATTACAAAGATACTACATGGTATTTATTTATTATGGCCCAATATTACCTTACTACGTTATAAGGTATTAAAGTTTAGGGCAAGTCACACGCAAGACATGTAACACCAAACCAAATGATTTACGAATAGCGTTCCAAACTACGCTAACGCTATTAAATTATTTTGCTTCCAATAAAAACTAAAGCGATAATAACGCTCGGGCCGACATAGACGTTTCAAAACATTGCAACGTGTGATGACGTCACGAACTGTTACCGACTTTACGCAAGGCGAATGCGGTTACATCAGCTCTCCGATGGTAATAACCTTAGATGTGCGCCAACTTTAATGGCAATAAACTATTTTAACGGTTCACCTTCTTTACTTGAATATAACGTTGTGTAAGACCATAGGTTCTCGACTTTTTATGGACTACCGCGCAAGTAAAAGCCTCAAACGCCCCAGTTTACTAAATAGTTAATTATGCCATTTTTATATGTCTGTCTGATATAATATCATAATAATATCACGGGACATCTCACACATGGCCATCTGATCTCGAACTAGGCGGAGCCTGTACTATGGTAATCAGACAATTGATATACATACTTATATATCTTTTAAATACATACTTATATAGACAATTAACACCCAGATACAGAACAAATACAAATCGTCATCGCACAAATATTTTGTCCTGGGTGGGATTCTCACTCTCTCGTTCTCTAACCGCAACCACGAAACGGTCCAGTATCCGCTATGTGTTAGACTTGACAGCTTTCATTATATTTAAAAAGCTTCTTCTAAAACTATTTTTTAAAGAAATTTCGGGACGCTATGGGTCTGATGGTAAGAGACATCCTTCTTCACAGCACAGAATTGAGAACTGTAAGAGTACTCGACACGTAGAAATGAAAGATCTATCTCCAGTGATTGGACTTGAAACATAGTCCAACGAGTATGAACATAACGGTGGAATATACGCTTGGCGGTGGAATATAATGTTATGGCACTGCCCCAGGAGAGCTCTCCTGCTTTATCTCCTCGCTATTAGAAATTTGTATAAACATGGAAAACTACATATCCTTCCATTAAAACCTAAAGGGCGGGGGTAAAGATAGTCAATTAAATACCCTTCGTATTAGATAGTTGATCTATTGTTTATATTTGTATTTTTTTTATAGCATAGACGGACAAACGACCAAGCGGCTCACCTGAAGGAAAACAATAATTGCTGCCCAAGGACATTTCCGACGTTGAACATTTGGCAAATGCGTTGCCTTTAAGGTTGGAATATTTGGAGGGGAAAGGCAAGAAACAACATCCTTAACATGTTAGGTCGAACGCATCTTTCATGAGCATCTGAGAGTAGTCCAGTACCGATGACATACTGCGGTCTTAGAAGACAAGCGATCATGAATGAGGTAAGGGCTGTTGTCAGTGGTTGGCGACACGTCTTTTACATCACTGGTCAATCATTCACCATCCTCTGAATCGCTTAAGAGTTAAGTGTTTATGTATAATACGTCACTAATTTCGTTGCCGCAGATTCAATTCATTCAGCCGTTTCTTCGTTAATTTCTAAGATTTCGAAAAATATACCTACCCTAGACCGCTTATTCCACGATACTAGTTAAAAAGTAGATACGTGGAAAGGATTTCTTTTTTTATAAAATTCCACCTTACAAAGAAGTATGACCAACACAGCAAGTCAAAGTCAAAATTCTTTATTCCAAATTGGATTGGTTTACAATTACTTTTTGACGTCTATTAATTCTGCTACCTGTTCGGAAAAAAATACCTCTGTCCTGAGAAGAACTGGTGAAAGAAACTCACAAGTGACTCGACAAGAGTTTTAAAATGGTAATCGCCTAACCATCGAGGTGGCGTACACAACGAATTATTTCCTAATAGGGTAATGGGAAATATGACCTTGGTGGGAGGGAATCGATTGTAACAATGAACCTTCCCTAAATCAGCTGCGTTCACGCACCATGACCCCGAGCCACCTGTTAAATGTGCTGGACTTGGCTGATTGCACGACGCTGACAATAAATCGACCAGGAATAAACGAAAGCGTGATTTAATGACTTCTTCTAATGCCATACCCATAGTTTTACCATACGTTCCGTTACATAAAATGAGTTTTGAATGCTGGTAAGAAAAATATTAAACGAATTTGAATTTCGAATATTTTATGAAAATTAAAGTGGGTAAAAAAATAAAAAAAATGTTATTAAATATAATATAATATAAATATGGAGTGGACGCTTCATGTATAGCGAGTTGCGGTTATCGCGTTGCAACGGTGCGGTTACCAGATCATCAGATTTTAGACCTGCAAAATTTGAATATAACCAATTAAAAGAATTCGCTTATTGCCCTCTGGTAGGACTCCAGCAGTGATCTGTGAAGAAGATCTGAATCTGTGAAGGCGCGAATCTAAAGAAATCCCATGCGTAAGCCGCAATTGTTGGCTCTTCAGATGGGGTTAAGCAGAACCACGGTGAAAAGGATGTTGAATGAAGACTTAAGGTTTCGAGTTTATCCAAGAAAGACAAGACATTGTTATTATGCACGTTTGATGGATCTGATACTGAAGAGATAAATACATACCGTGGAGAGATCTACAATAAATAAAGTGATAAGATGTACGCCTACAACAGTCAAGAAGCGAGCAGCCGCTTTTAGTATGTCCAGCGAAGCCATTTTCCATTGTCATTTATGTTTTGGTAGGGAGTCTTATATTCGAGCTTAATTGAGGTACATTTTCGTGAGTAAGATGTAGAAAAAGAATGTAGTTGTGTATCAAAATACATTCCTTACGAACCTCGTGGAATCTCTTTCCTCATAGTATGTTCAAGAACAGATGTCTGTTATGGGCATTTTAGCAAGATTTTGCGCCAGCTCATAGCGAAAAGCATGCTGGCTGGCGGCGCTTGAAATTCACTTTAAGTGACACGAAGACTGGTCTTGTTCCAGTCCAGACTTAAATTTTTTACTATGGTAGAGCCATACAGCTGCTCCCACTGTTGAACGGGTCGGCTCGAACCGGATTGGTACCACGACCTCACAGAAAATCGGCGTAAAGTGGAAGTGTTTTTGCTCCCGTGTTTCGTCCGGTGAGTGAGGTGGCCGGTTACCTATACCCCTCTCTCCTCTTCCTCTATCCCC
>DWHO01004210.1:0-11265 GCA_018247575.1 Eurytides lysithous rurik
AGCAAAAACACTTCCACTTCACGCCGATTTTCTTTGAGGTTGTGGTACTAATCCGGTTCGAGCCGGCCCATTCAGCATTCAGCTGTTCTCGCAGCTGCGTGGCTCTACCACCGTAATATATGTCATAGGTATACACCTAAACACTAATAACGATCAAGTTTTTCTTTCATTTTATAATATAAAAATCACTAACGTTTGTGTATAGATCTTGCAACCTTCACGTTCTAATGTCGAAATTATTTAGATAGTCATTTGTACACGTTTATTCACCATTAACCTCTATCATTGTTCATATATTAAGTAGTAAATATTGTTAATGTGTGTGCTAATTTTTTTTATAAACGATTATATGTATTTACTAGTTCTTTTATATGCCTCGCGAAGTGAATTTAATAGATATAACCCATAAATCTATTAAATTCACTTCGCGAGGCATGGTACCAAGAACAGCTGCAACGGGCTGCGGTCCCAGTCGAACGGCCATTCCATTTTTATAAGAAGTTGTTTGACAATGGAGTTTCATCTTCTTTATATCTCATTGAAGGTTAGTTCAAATACACACATTTATCCTGGACGTATTACGTTTTTCATAAAATAGTAATCATCAGCAAAATCATGTTACTCTTGCTATTTACATATCAGTAATTTGATGAACAATCTAACTTTTATTGGGCTTAACTGTTAACTGTTATCTTAACTGTTATTGGGCGTGTTTCTGGTGCTAAGCGGTCTCGCCCGCCTATAACTACACAGCTATACAGAGGCTCTATGATATTTTAAAAACTATTTGTTGTCTAATGGAATATATTTTACTGGCGAGTATGTTCTGCGCCCGGTTAACTACATATCTGCCCGTAAAAACATAGTTCCACACAAAACCTGGTTGGCCGCGTAGTGTGTTCGTCGCTTGGGGATTAAGGATTTACTTAATCTCTGGCTCTGCCCAGTATTTCCGCCAGAAAAAAACTTCAAACCCATACACATAAGTGCTGATACGTTATTGCTTGGTGGAGAAAACTGGGTATGCAGTGGCACCGCTCTAACTTGACTCTGCTCTAGCAGACCCTTTAAGAGCCTCATCACTTAGAACCTAATCTCACATTCAATTCTGATAATATTTTTTCAATTTTATCGGTGTTAAAGGATAAATTAGTTGGACGTTGAACGTTGGTTTCGTGTAATCTCAAGTTATTTTTTTCGTCTCCACGACACGTGCTTTGTTATTATTATATCCGACTTTCTGCTTTTCTGCACCTTTTGTTGTATGGTCTCTAAGTCTCAGCCGGTCTGGCTTGCGACGCGGTCTTCAAAGGAATGTGGTACATCCATTACCTCTTTGGTATTGTGGACGTTTATTGACACCGACAGTCACTTTAAAATTCAAATTTTTCATTTTCATTGTTTTAAAGTTCGGCTCGCGCACTCTTTCAAGTCCGACCTCTATAATTGAGGAAGCACGATTATCACAAGCGATTGAAGTGCAGGTTTCCCTTCCGGGGGACAGAAAGCTTAGAATGGTTCGGTGAATTCAGAAACAGCTGGATGTTGACGATGAAAAAGCGGATATCCAAGCCCGGTGACCAACTTACGTCGCATACATCACCCAAAGTATTGGGTCACTGTAGACCTGATAATGACAAAGCTGGGCCTTACCCCTGAGGACAAGGCCTCATGAATTTGTAGGTCATACTCGCACTGAGCACGGCGAACTTACATCGCGTGCACTAAGTATGCCCACGTTCAGGGCGGTTCTCACCGCCAAATACCGCTTGTCCAGCAGTCGACGGCCGTCGAGATGCGTCGGTCCGCATACTGTTTACCAACGGCCCGTAGGCGACATCCCCAAAATTTCGTTTTGGAAATAAATCACGTATGTTCTCATGTGTCACCCTGTTTTCGTGCAGTGTCTATCCAACTCATGAGAACGAGCTTTCTCACGGGTGCGGTAACCAATGAAGCTTTAAAGAGCCGCATAGGCTAAAATTATAAACTTCTATCTAACATAAAACATAAGACATAAAACTCTTCCTAATTTTCCACATATCTCAAAACAAAGCCCTGGTAGAACCTTTGATTTGAGCCAGCAAATCTCTATACTACACGTCGTGTTCCAAAGAGCCTACCCTTAAATGGAGTTCTTTTATTTTACGAGCGTCGAAATTGAATCGCTCCGAGCCACGTCGAGATATCAGTTGCAACTGTCGAGTTGTCAATGTGATTGCGCGCGTCATGTTAACAACAAGTCCATTTTACGAGTATGTGTGTGCTAACTTCAACGTCGTTCTCGAAAACTGAGGGTAATTGAGTCCAGTCGTGCTTAGTAAGGACACACGAGGTTTATTCAACGATCGGCAAATCAGCGTTATTAAACATAAAGATAAATAGATGACATAATTGAAGATTGAATTATAATTCTGTGGAAAAATGGCCTGGCAAGTCAGTAATACTTATTTTTTTATGTAATGTAGGATTTGGGCGTTATTAGTTAAATAATTTAAAATCTACTTAATGATCTTGATCTACAAGCGAACTTTAATATTTATTTCGCATTGAATTTCCTGTTTGTTAATTGTAATCAATTGTCAATCCATTTCATCATGTATCGTCATAAGCCCTACATTGAACAAATTCATTGAATTCGGACATAAGGTTTAAGTGTTAATTTTAATGCACATAATTGCCTGTATATGTGTGATGTGAGAACATGTCTAGCATTGTGTGGAGAATAAGTCTAATAATCCGGGAAAAAATGCCACAAAATTTTTATATCTACTAGAGGCAAATTTTATGTTTGAACTTTGGACCTCAGAATTTATGACGAACGCCTCCCCAATGTAATATATTTATTCTCCGTATATTTTTTACCGTACCGTTGTTAATTCTTAAGGGATTATTTTTGCCCGTGATGAATATTGTACTTGTATGAAAGTCCTGCCATCAAACTAGGAAAATGTTTAATTGATAAAATGCTTGTGTTACGGATACGGTTTTCCAAGTATTTTTGGTTCTTTTACTCCTAATGATAATTTTTTCATTTTATTTTGTATTAACGTCTTCAGTACTATTTAAAATTCCTGTACTGCAGGGGGTTTTCTATATATGAAATCACAGACATAGATTCAGAACAACTGTTTGTGGATCACACAAAATTGTTTCCTATGCGGAGATTAAACCAAATAATGAACGGCTTGCAATAGCAGTTAGTACCAGGCAAACCACTATCCCATACGGTCGCGTCATGATATGTGTTTCTACTAATAGGAGTTAAATTGTTACCTCAATTGCTGTTCAGCGAAATACCTCTTTTTATTACAGCCACGACTTTTTTTTATATTCAAATGGTACAAGATGACTTGAAGAGAGCTATAATAAAAATTTTGGTCTAACAATATCTACCTTCACCTTCTTCCTTTAAATCAAGGATTTTACTTTTTAGTCATTTTTGTGATATCGGATTTTTTTTTCTATTCTCCTGTATGCACATTGTTAGATTAAACTATTTTACTACCACAAGTCACGTCTAAGGTCATAAAATACAAAACGTTGTTTTATTTGATAATACAATAACCAAGTAAATATACTAAAGAGTTTAAGTTTTGTTTAGGAAAAAAAATTGAAATGTTCTCAGATAGTATTGTAATCATGTGAATGCAAGAAAGTTTCATATAAGGAGTTTGTATTCCGTTTAAGGAACCTTTACCCTTACTGATTTCACTATAAGTCTGAAATATCCGTAAATTATTTACTAGTTAAGAGTGATGGGTGGTTAGAGGTAAATTGCAATAAAGTGGTTTATCACAGCATTCACGGCGAAACAAGCTGCCTCCATAACCACAATCGATACGCTTTGAGCGCTCTGTATTGCGAATGCAACGCAGTTACGTAACACAAACTGACGTCTAACTGCAAATTTTACTGTACATGAAACAAAGGGAGAACTTTTTTTTTATAAAAAATAAAGTTAAATAAAGTTTTATATTAATTAACATTGCTTTAAAAACAACACGCTCAATATCGCGTATTTATTTTGATGAATTTTATGTTTAAAACATTTCGACTTTTGAAGCTAAAACTTTGATATTTTCTGACGTTGAAATAAAAATAACGACGATGAGGATTTAGACCAGCTAATTCTGTAATCGTCTTTTCTTTTAAATAATACTCGTTAAGTTAAAATTAAAACAATATCGTAGACACAAAACGGAACCAAGAAATAAATGTAGTTAAGTTCATTTTATATTTGGGCATTGGTACAAAATAAACAAAACACCATCATCATTGTTTATAAAACCCTGGCTTTCAAATGATATGATAGCAATTCTCTTAAAATGTGGTTTATAGGTTAAAGTTGACATGTATAACGTAGAAGTACCGTCGATGTTTAAGGTTATTTCAATTACCACCATATTGATAAAGGTTCAGCGTAAATTTGTTTTCGGCAATTATGAAGAGTTATTAAATTCGATCAAGGTGATACGAGAGGCAATGGAAACATTGATTGATACTCATTCGTACGATAATGTTTAAGTAACTTATGTCAATGCCAAAAAAATAAAATCCGAAAATTATTTAATATATCTGTTGTATCTCTGGGTTGCAGAGTCCTTGGGATTATTAATTAAAACCACCAAGTAACCAATAATAATAGTTAACTACTTTATTTTACTAATTACATCAAAAAGCGTTCACAACAAACCGGTCGAAGGAGAGAAGAGAGAGAGCACAGATAATTAATAGTTCTAGTCTATTACAAAACACAGATAACATATTATATTAAATGTCATATTTTAGTGCTATGATATTGGAAACATATTAGGTATTGTAAAAAAATCTTTAAAATAAAAACAGGCACGTGGTTACTCAAATACCAATCCGTTGATTTCTCACGAGTCAGTTTTGCTATCTAGAACGCAGCATTGAGTGGATATGGATAATCTGGAATCTTAGTTTATATGTAAAGTATGCTTTAACTATAAAGAAATACGAGCGGTTAACGATCTCGTTAGAAAGATCATTTGTCAAACGCCTTTTCTCGGATTACTAACCTAAATAGATGATGCGCCAAAGCGGCTGCTAGACAGTAACACATAATTTGTCGGATATCTTAATACCCGAGTAACGTATACTTTCTGTAGCGTTAAATTGTGATACAATATAATTATTGATTATACGACTCATAAAGTTATCTTCACTAAAATGTTTCTTAGTGAAATTATGGTCGATGCATAAATATACATCATAAATTATGCCATAAATTATTGATATTAATAATAATATTAATAAAATACTTGAGGAAAAGGGTTCAAGACTGTTTTAGGTTATTTAGATCTTTCTTCGCTTACCTTACACTTTCTATATTATAAACTGACAGGCACATAAGCTTCATCGAACTATGTGAATACTTCTCGTTTTGACGTTCCAGTTAAGGTGGAAGCTTCTTCAAGAGATATATAGTGTTATTTAGTGTTTATCAGGTGCCAAAAGAAGATTTACATTTGAAAATTCACACTGTCTTTATACAAATTTGTATTTTTCAAACGTTGTTTTTCAGGTTTGTTATGTAATTTTGACTGCATTGTAACTTTGCTAAATGTTTGTTTTTAGTCCGTATAAAAGCCATAACTTTAAGTCGGTATTATGGTAAATCGTACAAAAACGTTATCCATATAAATAAAACATAAATCCTTGCAAATGCCGCTAAAGCATTTACAAGTCATTTGATGTTGCGAATGTCGATGCTCGCTTATTATACTATAAAAAAAATACAACGCCTAAAGAAATCTCTTGCGTAGTACACGCTTAAAAAAGGTGCGAAAAGTTATATATACCGAATGCGACGACAATTATAAAAGTATATCGAAACCAAAAAAAATGTTAAGTACTTAAAGAATTTATCCTACTTTGTTAGTAAATTAAAATACATTTTATTATTAATGCTATAACGTTTATTAAACAAAAGAAAATAAAATTTTTTGGCTGCATATCAAAAACATAATATTATCTAACTACAACAGCTACAAATCTAGCAATATTTGATGACGCGGCGTATAAACGTCCATATAAAATGTCAATGTCGCATTTGTTGATGTTTATTATTATATATATAATATATTATATTATATTCTATATGTGTTCTTTGCCAACTTTCTTGATGAAAATGCCGTTAAAGTTTTTTTATGCCACCTATTGACAGAAGAAGCGTCTCATGAAATCTATGTTTGAGAACGTTATTGTGCTTTGTGACTATGACAGAAACCATATTGCTGGTTAATTCTGAAGACTACCGAAGGCTCAATTTCAAAGGGAGTAAGTACGTGTGGAAGCCTGAGCTTTTTTCGGGTACTTATTTCGTGAGTTTGCGATGAATGTTCACGGTGTGGATGATTATTCTAATGCCCTGGCTGGAGTTTTTAGAGCGAACGTTTTCGAAGCGCTCTTAGGTGATATAATTGTTCACCTGGTTTTATTTCGCCTTCTCCTGCAGGATAGTCGGCGGGGGAGTTTCAGCTTTTCTTTTAGCCGTGTAGATAATTTCCGTCTGCCGCCTGGCCGCTTTCGGAGCGCGGGGCCCCACCTTGGGAGTAGGGCCTTTGACGGATGAAGGCGAAACGGAGCCAGACTCGGAGTCCGACTCTAGAGCATGGCGTTTCTTGTTCTTTTTTCCACCAGAGGGTTTAGGTGTTGTTCATATTTCTCAAAGAATAGAGTATGCAGGTGGCGAAAGTGCTCACGCAGCTTCAATATTCTGCAGTCACTGTGCGTTCCACTCTTGGCTTCTGTCTTCTGTGTGTAGAGAGTATAAGGGCAAAGACCAACAGGCGGTCCAGGACGACCTAGTGCGGCTTGTCAGATTTCAGATATCTAAGAAATATTTTCTTTTCGTTTCTCACATATTTAGGTTTCCTCACATATTTTCCTTCATATTCGCACTTAAAATTGTTAATTACCAATTAACAGATTCATTGGTGTCGGAACCCGAGTTTGAGTTCAAGGCAACCTGAACCTGAACTCGATGGGAAAGAAATTAAATTGTATTTTAGTAATTACTAATTTCAATATTAAAAAATGGCACTATCTATTTTGTTACAATGGGTTGGATTGAGCGTGGACATGAAAGTCTTTTAGATCGGTAAGTTAATGATGCTTAAAAATTTTAACTCGCTTCATTGGTTTATCTTAAAAAAATGTTTATTATTGAAAATTAAATTAGGAAAAAGCAGTGAATTTGAAAGGTTTCGACGTTAAAAAGTTTATGTAGAAAAAAATATTAATATACAATGTAAAGTATATTATTAAAATTATATGTCGAAAAAAATATTTTCAAACGTAATTCAGCATTTATCATTCTTAGGTGATTTATCTGAGATTTAGTTAAAGTCCTTATACAGGCCTTGATTATCTTTTAAAAGCTAGTACACGGTAGCACGTGAAGCGGCATATTATAAATAAAACAAATTGAATTTCCTACAATTCGTTTCATTAATAACATGGGAGTTTGTTTAAATTAATTTACTCAATATTTTTATTCCCTAATTAGTTGATTACCATTTAATGTAATATAATATAAATAAATAAGCTGAATGTGTTTTGCCACGAATAGCTCGCATTACGGTAATTGCGGAAAACGCTATAATGACAACGCCGCGACATTTATTTAAATTACTTTTACTTCCAGAACGTTCTACAGCATTTGTGTTCATAATCCAACTCGTGTATTGTTTTGTTTCTTATTGATTTAAATCACAAAAATTACGAAGCGAACTTTCATTTACTTAATAACAAATAAATAGACACATATGTACAAGCTACATATCAACGATAGAAAGTATAAATGTAGCACCCAGCAAAATTATTCACCAGATATATAGCAACCGACGCGGTATAATTTACTGATTTTAGCGATGCAATAAAAAAATACTCCATGTGTTATTTATTACGTTTTCGCTTTTAAGCATCGATGGGTATATAGATATACGTGGAAAATTGTATCCAGATAGGTTTTATAAACTTCCTTCAAAGACACTGTCATCTTACGTTCGGTTGACGTAATGTGCTTAAAATAACTTCGCCTAAGTAGTTTGGAAGTTGAATAAAATAAAACTCGAAGTTGTGCGTTTTTTTTAACGAATACGTTAACACAGGGTCTGTCTAAAGAAGTAACTAACTAAAAAAAATAACCATAGTCAGTAGTTGTGTCCATTGTTTTTTACTAAACCGTATTCTGAAAGAAATTTAGTTGAAAGCTATTAGTGTCAACGTGCTTTTATGACCAAGTCCATAGCTTACCATCACGAGTACTGACTAGTTGGCGACATATAAAAAATAAACATAGGGAAACTCCATTTGCATTAACATGAAGAAAGAACGGAATTACGCCTGAGAATATTTAACACAAAAAAATATATGATTCATATAGAAAATTAAGATTTTTTTTCAAAGTATGTTGACTATATATTTTTAAGTAAAAATTTTTAAAAATAAAATCCAACCATGACAAATCCAACAAAAACTGTTTTTTTTTTTTTTTAATGTAGTGGGCTGACAGACGAGCAAGCGGTTCATCTGATGGTAAGCGATTACCGCCGCCCATGGACATTTCAACATTACTAAACTTGTAAATGCGTTACCAGTCTTTAAGGGGGTAAATTTTAAGAGAGGGAGGGTGGATGATCGAGGGGGAAAGGGAGGAGGAGCGGGAACAAGAGTGAGAAGGAATGAGGACAGGGAGGGAATGGGCCACCGGCCACCTCACTCACCGGACGAAATGCGGAGGCAAAAACACTTCCACTTCACACCGATTTTCTGTGAGGTCGTGGTACTAATCCGGTTCGATCCGGCCCATTCAGCAGCGGGAACAGCTGCGTGGCTCTACCACCGTTTTATTGCAAGTATATCAATTTTTTTCCTTGAAGTCTTATCTACACTCATAAGTTAAATAACAAACAGATTTGATACCTCATCTTGGCAGATGTAACTCAAAAACTTTTTTCCGTTTTTGAGATACGATCGAGAACATTCATACTTACATACACAGACTATTGAATTCTATACTAAATTAAGTTACACACATTTCCTTTTTTACGGTATGTGTACGAGTACATATGTATAGCTCTACATAGACAATATAGCTCTACATATGTAATATGTGTCAAAGTGTAAATCAATATTTATTTTCATTATTATTTTGCGAGTGAATATATTAATTATTCTCATTTCCACGTGTTACATCAAAACGGCAGGCTTATCTCGTCTTACAAAATTCTAATTCTGGTGCCTCGTTAAAATTGCCCCAGTGAATTTGATTAAAAGTTTGAACTAACAAGTGTAAACTTTTCTTTATGTTTTTTTTTTAAAGTCAATCAAATCATAGTTACCCAGAACAAGTTAAGGTTAGTTGGTAGTTAGGAAAACTTTGTAGAAGTTATATGATTAGCATCACGGTATGAAGCGAATCCAATCTCTATTCATTGACTTCGAAATATCCATTCATCTATTTTAGGTTTAAATATTACTATATGTAGAATAGTAAGTTCATCTGTTTGAAAAATATACTACAAGTAGCGTTTCAGTATGTCTGCAATTGATTACTTTGCCAACTATTAATCTACTGTATTGTGTTAAAATCTCTATGAAGTTGCTTTCAAAACGATAAAATAAGGACGATTCGAAATAATCATAACAATTCGTTTGGTAATTAGCTATTGCATGTGGCTTTGCTCACAGGAATGTCCGGAAGGTGAAGGTTCTCTGTTAATGTTATGTTATTGCGAAAGATTTTACCTTATTATATATACCTTTTATTTGAAAGATATAACAAAATAGTGGTAGAATAATGTGTGAACGATTGCTTCCTCGAAAATGTTTAATGTTTCTTCTATAGTGGCTAAAAATAAGGCAAGGTTAAGAAAATATTAGTCAAGTCTTTAAACTGTGTGGTAAGACAAACGCTAAAATGAAAAACAAAAAAAAGTGTATGAAAAAAGGTAAAAGTTACGTTTATATATTACTATTAAGATTAGAACTTATGAATATAGAGATTAAAGATTAACTTGCGACTTTATACTAAATTTATTGTACGAGTTTTTAGACACTTGAATTACTGATTCTTTTGAGACATTCACTCTCTGGCTTGTCACATAGAATCGGCCTTTTGTAAAACAGTGATTCCCTCCAGTTTACTCCGTTTTTTAAATAATAATAACGAGAAAGCTCTTTTAATGTGTAGATGTTATTTCCAGGTGGTAATAATTTTATTTTTTACATGATAATGACATTTTTATTCAAATGTGCTTGAATAAATTGGATAACATCAATCGTGCATGTCCTACACTTAAGCTAAAACTTTAACTTTAACTTACAAATTTCCTAAACTTAACTTACAAATGTTGATTTTGTAAGGCCGTAAGGATTTAGTATATATTACTTGAAGTTATTTTAACGACACTTATACTTAAAAACCGAATCGAAATAATTGGATTTATACGGATAAATATCTTTACGACATACATATATACATCTTTAGGGTAAAAAACCCTAAAAATGAGAACAAAATTTACAACAAAAATATTTTCCGGCAGCTAGATCCATTCATCACAATTAATTCTAACGATGAGAGACGGCGAATTCTGTGTTAGCTTTACATAAAATCTGTTTAGGGTGTATCCTTTATATTTATTCAACCAATATGAATTTTTTTATGGATTAAGAGGTATATGAGCAAACGGTTTAAGCCACTCACCACCGCCGCACATGGGCATTCGCATCATTAACTTAAAATGCGTAACTTATTATGCTATATACGAATCAGATGGATTTATAGCCAACTTAGTACTGTAATTAATATATTTTATGCTGCCTAGCCACTAGATGAGGTTTTGGCTCTAGGCACTGTCAACCATATTTCAGCTGTGTATTGAAAAGACGGAACTCTTCTCCCCGCAATCGTGAGTTGTGCAGGACATATAGCTTATTTAATACCGGCACATTAATTCCCCTGCGGCTAATTATTTATAAATGATGGTGGAAAACGAGGTGCAAGTCAGGGACTTGTTTTATCTCATCTGATTTAAGTTTTAAGACATTTATAATATTGCGAAGTACCATTAATGATAAGTATCTACTTGTTTTAAATTGTATTTTTTTTGATGGGGTAGAAAGCAAATGAGACGGCTCACCTGATGGTAGGCAATCAACTGCCTCCGTGGCCTAGTGGTATAGGCCCGCGCTTTACAAAACGGAGGTCGTGGGTTCGAATCCCGCGGAGGG
>DWHO01004211.1:0-11265 GCA_018247575.1 Eurytides lysithous rurik
CGCGCCCCTTGCTCTCACGGTTTTGGAGAAATCAAGTGTTGCTATTTGCAAAAATTTTTGGCCCACCCTATATAACCCCTTTTTGAGGTGTAACCTCTTATTATCTCTCCAAGTAAGGAGCATGCCTTCTTCGTCTTCTTCAATTGCCCGCTGGCTCCCTTCCCAGAGTCCAGTGGTTGGAGGCCACGAGTGCTAGAATCAAAGCTATTGATTGCTCACGGGTCCTTTATTTGAACAAAGAGGCCTCTCGGTCCTCAGTATCGAACCCATTTTAGTCTTCACCTCTCTCTAAGATGTAAATAAGGTGATCTATGAACGTTTACTTGGATCCTATACCATGGGTCGTTGTATGTGTTCACCGGGGAGGACCAAAATGTTGACCAGTTATGACGTATAAATATACCATTTCGAATACTGCATCCAATATAGATCCTCTGTGTAAATGTTTAGATCATTTACAAATACTCTGATAAAAAAATATTTATATACAAATTCAATTTCACTCTAAAATGTCACAACACTGAAAGGTTCATGATGCACCATTCAC
Organism: Eurytides lysithous rurik; assembly: GCA_018247575.1. Lineage (NCBI taxonomy): Eukaryota > Metazoa > Arthropoda > Insecta > Lepidoptera > Papilionidae > Eurytides > Eurytides lysithous. The sequence continues at coordinate 548 of DWHO01004211.1, forward strand.
CGTTGCCAGGCGATAGTTGATCTGTCACAAGCTCTGCTTCATACGATTGATTGACGAACCGATTCGAACCCTATTGACCCCGGACAGCTGATCTAGTGCTAGTGTTGTATACCTACAGAAAACTGAAAATTTAGAAATTTGATGACTTACCTAGCATATTGTAGAAGTGTCTGTCCCATAAGGAACTAAAGTAAAGTCGGAAGAATTTATTCTCATAAACTCAAAGGGCACCTTTTGGTTTAATTATCTATTTTGTAATACTCGGTATACCTATACACACAAATAAATATGCCCTTCGTGTTTTTCCGTTTGCAGCTCGTCGCACCTTCAATCCAGTACCCGGAGAGCCAAAATATTGTTCTCACGGCTGCCGACCAACTATCTACAAAAGTGAAAGAGCTTTCGTTTATTTGGGCCCCTTCGCTTTCGCAACCGGAGCAGTCTACTTATTTTAAAGACCTTGAAGTGCAAAGGCAGAATCTAGAGAAACTCCTAGTTGAACTTAAAGTAGACATTGTAGACCAAGAACGTTCGAGTGAGGTGTCGATTTTGACAATTGAAGACACACTCATGCATCAATTGGTCACTGAAATATTAAACAACTATAAGGTAATTCCATTTTTTTATTATTATTATATCTTAATGTATATTTATTTAGAATATTATAACTAAGGGATTTAATTTTGGTTAACTAATTCATTCGTACGTATGATTTTGATTTTAATAAATTTATAATTTCAAAATAAAGGGCTTAAGGCTCATGATTTGCCTAAAAATTTATTTGACAAGAATTTTTGTGACTTCCATTTTTTAGAAGTCTTGCGAAATTTGCGAACACTTTTCTGTATATAGAATAAAAGGAGAAACTTTAAATGCAGTATAATTTTGCCCTCAGGCGTACGTAACTCTTCCCAATGTGAGCACGAAAGAAAGGAACAAATATACCCAATACGTTGCAAGATTGACTGCAGCGATCAAAGAGCTGGATGAAGCCAATACTCGGTTCCACAATTCACCTAAAGTGCGTTACTTAATTGTCTACTTTTCAAATTTTCATCGAGGAACGTAGTTCTTGTCGTCTGCATAATATTTTGTGTTATAATTAATATAAAAAACGTTACATTATTTTGTCTTACTTTTCTAACAGGGCTCCTTTGCAGTCCATCTGGTGTGGTACTATTCCATTGCCAGTTGTTCTGCCTTTAAGCAGCGAACCAATAACGCTGAAAATATTCCCCTAGAAACCAGTATTCTGGTTTCTAGGGGAATATTTTCAGCGTAATTACTGGTCATAGAAATATAACATCTTAAATCTGTGCGAAATGAACGCAGCGCAGGATAAATAAATTTGAATGATTCTGTGTAGTTATAAACAGACGTGTCCCTATTCAATCGAGTGAAGCACTTGCTCGATTTGTCACTTTATTTTCGCACTTATATTCTTCACCTTTTATAGTCACTATGAGACACACCTTATTATAGTCTACATTTACATTTGTCTATCTAAGACAATACATATGTAGGTATCATGTGTCATTTGTGCAATAGAGGTGTGATAGTAACCGGCGTGCTTGCCTTTATCAGCACTGTTCTATTCAATCACCCCTTGTAAGAGGTTCTCACCGAACGAAACGCAAAAGCACAGATACTCTAGCTTCGGCGTTTTCTGTGAGGTCAAAGTGATACCCGGCTGGTGCCAGCCCATTCAACAGCAGCGGGAGCCGATGCACGCACATCATTATGATATTAGAGCCACGGCTCTACTACCGAAAAATGCAGTGCTATGAAAGAGTTTATGAAAGTATAATCGAATTTTTTCATTTTTTATTTTTAGGATATAAATAGCCTGCGTTTATTGAATAACGCTGCTCAAGAGATCCAGAATACCTTGCTGCTAAGTCGCGACGGGGAGTCAAACGTCATTGATCTCATGGTGAGTTTTGCATAAAGTGTATTGACATAAAAATCAATAGTATAGCTTTCGCCCTTTTACCATCGGTCCGAAAGATACTTGAAAAGCTTTCACCTAATAATAGGTGAAAGCTTTTCAAGTATCTTTCGGAACTTCCGGCTTGTACGAGTATGTCTGCTATGTCATTTCATGCAAGTAAAAAGACGATTGAAACAATTCTTGACTAGTGATTCTTGAGTGTGTCTGAGTGTTTGTAGTCCTAAATTATAAAGCAATTTGCAAAAATTGTGTTATTACTGGACGTTAGTTTTTAAAAACACTACCTCTATTGTAAGATGGAAATAACTTGTGTTATAAGGGCGTTCCGACGCGTATCCGACACAAATATCTGTAGTTCGTACAAATATTTGCCCCGGTTGGGAATCGAACCCACGATCTGCGTCGTCGAAGCCAATAACTTAGCATCTGCGCCAAACGGTCATCGAAAATAGTTTCAAAGTCGCGTCTTTTGACATAATCGTTTAGGATTTGGACAAATTATATCATTCATTACATACATATGTTCAAATGATATCAAAATTTTTTTCTTTATGTTGAAGTTGAATAGTGAATGCTTATGTTTGTAAATATAAGATATTGTGTAGGTTAACCTGTTCATGCCTATATAGAGATAATTGACAAACAGCCAAAAATGCTAATATCCGTAGTTGTTTGTTAAGATTTCTTACCTCAGTCGGTCAGGACTATGAAAGTCGTAAACTATTTTTTAGGAGATTAGGTGACGACAGGACCAAGACGTCGGTGCCCGGTGGTGAACCACATGCCTGCTCGTAACGAGCTCGTCATTCAGAGCTTTAAGATGTTGAATCTCTATGGCTATTACTTACACTGGCAATATGGCCCTTCAAAGTAGAACAGTATTTCTTGCATATTACTGATTGACGGTAGAATAACTGGAAAAGCAGTGGTGGACCCAATCGGACTCTGCAATAGAATCCTAACACTTAAAAAGTTGACATCAGGAGTTTAATTAAAAAGTAAAATGATACAAAATCCGTAAACAATTCTCTTTTTCTAAAAATTAAAAGGCTCATTTTAAGTTTCGAGATTACTGTATTATACTTAAAACTGAAGAATAACGTTAATTACGGTCACGATAATTGCAAGCACTGCCTCCGTGACCTAATGGTGTAGGCCCGCGCTTTCCAAAACGGAGGTCGTGGGTATGTATTTTGCGGAGGGCATTGCGTTCCCGTGACTCTGCTTCTATACGACTAGGTGGAACATCGTGGGGGTTTTAGTCGGTGCGAGTCCGACATAACCCGTCCTTACCCCCGCAAGACCGGGTATGCTCATTTCCCCCACGTAAAACAAAAAAAGGGCATTACGGGCTGATAACCCCATTGCCTGAAAACTGTCGGCATATAAAAAATCTTTCCCTGCTTCTTGTCGACGCCATCTAGCGGCGGCTTGGAGAAGTCGTCACTAAGAGGTCGGGTTGATGTCACCACCTCTGCGCCTAATCTTCTTTCATTCCGGTCATGTCGGGTATCCGTCCTATCGGGATATGAGAGTAAAGGAAGAGTAAGTCCACCAGTGTATGTGCAAACGCTTGTGCACTTTAATGTGTCCTACGCAGGTCTCTTGTGGTCTGATCTGGTCTCTTGTAGATTAGTTGCCTGATTGATCGGGAAGACAAGTACAATATTCAAATGGATCTAGGCCCCATATATTAAGGCATGTTGAATTGTTATTTATTTTTGTGTTTTTGATTTTTAGGACTTCGTCAAGGATGTATTAATTAAAATAGAAGCTTTATCTCAAACGGCAGATCAGATTAAAAATCAACACCCCGGAGTACAAAAGGTATTGTATCAGTTGCGATCGGACGATTATATATTTCAAATGATATATATATATAATTTTTTTTTTTAAAGATGTGGTACTTTGATTTCATTTCCAAACGGTGAAAAAAACCTTTATTTGTTTGAGTTTACTATTCAGGTCCATAAAGATTTGCTATACGCTTATGCGTATAAAATGAAATTTAACAAGGTATTATAGATCTACCTTTTAAGCTTTGTAAAACTATAATAAGTTGTTGCATAATGGTTATGCCTAACGCTCATATATTAATTGTCTCGTATATGAGATAACTATGATATCGTATTACTGCATAACACGTTCTAACGGTACTCAACTGTAGTCTTTTAAAGACAACAGTTGAGTTTGTTGGTTCCGGTTCGGTTTCCGGTCCGGTTCTTTACAGCAGAATTGTATACCGAATTGCTGGTAGCTTAATCATGAAGCAAAATTTAAAAATGACGATTCAAAAGTGCTTTTAAAGACCTATTCGAATAAACGTATCTTTGTTGGATTTGAAAAACAAGTAAAGTAAACCTTATCATTTAATTCTATCGAGCCCACTTTGCGTTGCTAGTATAAAACCAGTGAGACGTGGGACAGAAACGCCATATTTGTTTTAATAAAACATTTTCATTTATTTTTCAATTTAGAGTATCATAGAAAACTGCAGTAAGGTGTCTGCTGGTGTGAAACAACTGACGATGCCTTCTGAACGCGGTGAACAGGCAACGCTCAATGAGTATTTGTTACGTATAGACATATTTGCTCAGGTAATGAAATTATTTTATTCTAAACTTTGGATAATTAATGGCTATTGTTTTTTTAAAGTTGTTGCTATTGTTGGTTGCTATTGTTGGTTGCTACGGCAAGTGAGGTACATAGTCAATATCCATAGGACAACAGATGTTTCTGGCGAAGGTTCTAGCAAAAGTTAGCAAGAGGCAATCACTGATTTGGTAATCTAAGCTGTAACTGAGCAGATAGATTACTATGTTAATAGAATATACAGTATTATAAGCTGGTCTTACGTAAAACCGTTGTATATCCTCGGACAAGCGAGCTCAGGGTTCTTTTTTCAAAAGGGAACAGACGACCAAGTCAGATGTTTAGTAATAAGCACCATACTACCTCGTGGTAGCCAAGTAACATTTTATGAGTAGCATGTGAAAAATCATATGATATAATTGTCATTCGTCACACTTGTTATTTCCAGTCACGTAGACTGCTACAAGTAACACTCTGCAACTGATTTGCCTAATCGCAGGTTAGTCGCATTTTAATCATTTCATGCGATGTGGCGAGCGAGTCCATAAGTGCAAGCGAACGATTAGGAATGATTTGTATTGGGTGTTACAAAAAGTCAAAATACTCAACACCGGTCACAGAAGCGAACTCCGATTTGAATAAGCGTTTTAAATGTAGCGACGTTAGGTTTAGATTTCCTGGTAACAATTTAAACAAGTAGCAGGTTGGAACGTCCTCGATTGTTGAACTTTAAAGTAGGCGGTGAAAGGATTAGACTATCTTATAAGCTGTAATGATTTTGTAGTAAATCGCATAAAATCATTGTTTTTGGTCGACAACGACAATCATACCCAATCAAATATCACTGTCGCGCTGCGCGGCAATTACTAGATGCGATACGTATTGCTGTAATGTTGAATTTTTTGAAGGCTCGAATATTTATATTGAAAATCAACGACGAAAGTTACATTTCATATATGTAGCAATTTAATGATAAATTGATAATTCATGACTAGAAGCAAACAGTAACATGTGTGACATTGGCCCACTGCAAAATAAAAATCATTGCTTATGATATTTCACATGTGAAATCATATGACGCAAAATTATCATTTATGAAATGACAATGCATGTAGCAATCATTTCCATGCCTCATAGTATCAATATTTAGTGCTAGATTAAGTATATGCTTCATTCGTCACACAGACATAATTATGTTGTAGATTATCTTTTTTCGCGAAATTTCTCTAAATTGGCGTTGCTTATTGAAAGCATATTTTAATAAAGGATAACATGAAATTTTATTAAAATTTCAACAGGATTGTCGACAAATTTTGTCGCATATGAATTCAGCAGCGACAAGTTTACCCGATGGTGCGCCTAGAAGTGAATTAGTATTTAAAACGCAAAAGTTGATGGACAGCGTGAATTTGTTGTGGTAAGTAATTTTCTTCGAACTTTTTTTTGTCCTCAATTTTGCTTATAACATACTTTAAAAAAGTACTTTTAAGGTAGCTAGTTGTCTAATCCATTCATAATTCAGGATGTCATCAGGGTTTTATTTGCCATTTAATACGAGTTAGTGAACTATACATATATAATTATTTTGTTTAGATTTCTTTTTAAACACTCAACATACGTTTCTCAAAACTTCGATAAATTTAGAATTGATTGCTTGATCCTATCGAGTGCATATTTTATGTGATTAATAAGTAAAAGACACTAAATATATATGTGTTGTGAAATGTAGGTTCGCTGCAAAAAGCGCTTTAGCCACTGCTGATAGTGAAACCTTAGAAAAGATTATAGCAGAACTCAGCGAGCTGGAGAATAAAATGAATGATCTGTTGAAACCCATTTCACAGACAAACGACCTTCAGGTCTTTAAGGTAACCAATAACACATAACACATAAAGATCCTTTGTGAATAAATTTTACAATCAACAGTAAAATAATGAAACATGAGCAAATCATGTTTCATTATTTTACTAAAATCTGGCATTATTCAAAGGTTTCAAATCTAATAAGACTCCAGTGACTGCTATCCTCGTGATCCAATGTTGTTTGTGATGTTTTTACATAAGAGTCTGCTGAAAAGACTGCCTTCTAATTACAGAAGGACAGCTCTGCTTTAGAGCGAATGTGGTACTCCGCAATCGAGTGGTTCCCTGGAATGCCGAATCTCGTAGAGGTATTTACTGCCTACGTGACGGAGCAGCGGCTACGCTTCGACCTCAACAATGTTGAGAAAAAACGCAAGTATGTCAGCCCTAAGTAGTTACTATATAATATTTAGGGTACTGTATTTATTTAAAGACTAATGTAATATGTCCTAGTGTCCTTTTCTTCTGAGCTTCATATCCACATTTTTTAAAGAATTCTGAGAGTTCTTGTTTTTTGTTTATTTTTAGTTATTTATCCATTAGTTGAATTAAATAATAATAATGCGCTTCCGACCGATTCCGACCAGGGCGGCCAATCTACAAGAGATCAGCCATCTGCGCATGATAAATTATAGCTCACAAGTGTTTGCACAGACACAGGAATCTGTTACACTCTTCTTTTACTCTCATAGCCCAATGGGACGGATAACCGACATGACCGGAGAGAGATCAGGTACAGAGAAGGTGACATTAAACCGATCTCTTAATAACAACTCCTACAAGCCACCGTTAGATGGCGTCAACAACAAGCCCAGACAGAATTTTTACTTACCCATCTGACGCATAGATCATCTTACTGTTCAGGCAATCGTGTGATCAGCCCGTTATGTCCTAAGCCAACTAAGAAACAACAACACAAATTTATTACCCTCCGCAGGATCCTAACTCACGACCTCCGATTTGTAAAGCATAGGCCTATACCGCTAGGCCACGGAGGCAGTTCAATTTCAATCAAAGAAAAACAGACTGGAATTACAGTGGGCAGACTTATATTATTAGTGATTCCGTCCCAATCAAACTAGGTCTTTCTACACGTAAAAAAGGAATGTAAATTTATGTATAAGTATTTATACGCGAAAATTGACAGAGGTGAAATGATATGTAATCGTTGAAGCGGTCAAACCGTCCCTGCTCTCGCATTGACCCCTTTAAGTTTTTTTCTTTACTTACGAGGTCAACAACCATCCTCGTAAATCCTACTTAAGTTATCCGCAAAAGAGTCTTACGTTTATTACGTGCGATCTACTATTGCACAAATAGTAGAAAAATTTCGTCTAACGTCGTATAAATCTTTTTACATTATGTCATTTTGTACGTAATTGGCAATACTCGCATAAAGCTCAATTTGCTTCATCTACACCGGTGTTATAGACGTCCGCGAGTACACAATGATTTAACACTAATAGCACTTATCATTCTGACAGTATTACCAACTTTTTTCAAACTTCATCTCGAGCCTCAAGAATTTGATTTCCTCCAGGTTGGAAGAGCATCTAAGAAGACTATTGTTACTTATAAAGCAAAAGATGATTAATGCAAGCAGATGTACGGTTACCTGGCAGAGTGACTACAGTAATAGTGATGAAGCGGTCGCTATTGGCAAGCAAATAATGCTGGTAGGTACCATCCTGACATTCATTCTGACCTTTGCTAGGGCTAGATAGTGTTTTGCAAGTAAATAAATTTTTAATTCATTCTAACATGCAGCTGTTGATGCCCTTACTGACTTTGTTTTATTACGAGGATAGACTTTTGTACTATTTGTATATAAAGCTTAAGTTGAAGTCTTTCTATAGGTGTCTACTTATAATGCTTACTTTAATGGTCCAATAATAACTGACAGGAGCTGGAAGACTACGAATATTCCAATAAGAAGAAAGGAAGTAAAGAAAATAAGCTTATAAATAACACGTACATCGCACGGCTCCTATTCCCACCACCAAATCAATATGTAATAGGAGATAGCAAGTGAGTACAGAAAAGTAAAATCAAATTGATGATGTTTTTACTTATTTGTTTATTTCTGCCTCCTATGTTTATGACACTGCATTGTTTGATGCCGGTGTATCGCTTACCATTGGGTGTATAAGTAGCTTGTCCGTTCGTACGTTTCTTTTATTTAGAATTGCGATGGGATCAGGTATCGTCCCTTGTGTAAATTCATGGCCTCATAAATTGGACATGGTTGCAGGGCAGTGGCTGGTATATTTTCGTCAGTTATTTATATATCTATTGTCTGATTGGAAGTCCCCTGTAATGCGACTTTTAATTGTGAAGAACACATTTACTTCTTTAATATTACCATACTATCGATTTTAGTTTAAATTTTTTTTAATACATGATGAAGCATTAATTATCGAATGCTAAAATTTATATTATACCTTATATTATTATATAAGTGTTCAATGAATGAAATTTTTTACCGAGTAGAACCGATTAGAGTCGATTATAAACAATCTTTTCATTATTTGTCGGATTATCACGGGTCAAATGTAATTTGACGAAATAGTAATGGGTCCGTTTAATTTTATAGCGAACTCACCAAGAAACTCTACCAGACTAAAGGCGAATTAGACTCTATTCTTTGTAAAATAGCGTCTAATATCAAAAAGCCACAGACTCTGAACAAGGACCTCCATGCCGTCACAAATACGGCAGTTGAAATGGAAAAGTTGGTTATAGCCATACACAACCTAAAACGTTCTAAGGTGAGAAAAATATTACTATAACATATATGTGGGATGGCTGAATAATAAAACTAAGATTTCGCACTATTACTTTTTTTTACTCTTTTCGCTATAACAAGCGTCAGACTTCCACAAATTTGTTGTCTTGACAGCTGACAGTTATTTTTATTTTTTAACTTACTTAGAAGTATCATATATTAAGGCTGTCTGGTAAAATGTTGCCTTAATAGATTAAAGCTACATTTTACTAGACAGCCTTTAACAAAATAACAAAATACTAAACAGAACACTCAACTAAATCCACTTATATTTAAAGCAAATTTCATATTTGTTTGTATATTAGTAGAATGAATTAATTCATTGTAAACATTTATTAAATTACAATATCATAAGCTACATATAATGTAATAATGCATTAACAGAAAGATTGACCGACATAATATTAATATTAATTAAAAATCAATGAAATTAAACTTTCCAATTTTAACTTTTTCTTCACTGCCTATCAATTATTGAAGAAAGCAACGATACGTTAAGTTTAATATGTGTATATGCTATTAAAAATAATTTTGTGTTTATTAATAATCTTTCCAGAATCCATCACGGATTAGTGAAATCAAGAAATCTGCAAAGGTTATGCTTTTTGTTACATTCAAACTGTTGAGGGACGCCAATAGACTAGAAGCGGTGAGTAAATCCATATTGGAAAATATTGATTCAGCATTCCATTTTCGAATAACAAAAATCGTCTATTAAAGGGCAATCACATAACCTTATTCAAATTTACAACTTGTGTTAAATTTTTAACAATTTTAGGGCTTTCAACGCAATAGGTGTGTTTTTTATGATATAGGCTGACAAACGAGCCAGCGGGTCACCTGATGGTAAGTGTAATCACCGTTGCCCATGGACATTTACAGCATTGTAGAGTTCTACTAGTTGTAGTCTTGCTAGTTAGCAAATGCGAAAAATGCGAAAAAAATTGCCAGCCTTTAAGGCGGGAAATTTTTTAAAGAGAGAGGGAGAAGGAGTGAAAGGGAGGGAAGAGGAGGAGCAATAGAGGGACCCCTTGGGGAGGAAGAAAGAGATAGAAAGTGGCCCATTCAGCAGCGGGTGCAGCTGCGTGGCTCTACCACCGTATATCTTTATACACACAATAAATATTTTGTGAAATCGTTGGTTATTCAAAACCGATAAGCTAAGCGGCAACATTTTCATAGTGTCACCGATCACTTAAGACGTTATATGTGAAGGATATTTTTACGAATTGTCACTGTAATTTAATACTGTGAAAATTTCAACAGAAACCCAAGTCGATACGGCGGCGGCAGAAACTTCTTCAAACGATCCATTCGTTAAGCAGTACCATTAATGAATTGGTAAGTGTACAAAGGATATTAAGGTTTTGTTAAAAAAAATATTTCTAAAAAGATACAAATTTTTTTTTTATGGATTAGGCTGACAAACGAGCAAGCGGCTCACCTGATGCTAAGTGACCACCACCGCCCATGGACATTTGCAGCAATATAAAACCCGCAAATGCGTTGTCAGCCTTTAAGGGGAAGT
>DWHO01004212.1:0-11263 GCA_018247575.1 Eurytides lysithous rurik
CTAAGCTATTGGCTTCGGCGTCGCAGGTCGTGGGTTCGATTCCCACCCGGGGCAAATATTTGTACGAACTACAGATAGTTGTTTCGGATCTGGTGGTTTGTCCGTGTAAAATCTATGTATGTAAAACGCCCTTATAATCAAAGATATTTCTATCTTACAATAGGGGCAGCGTTTTTAAAAAAATAAAATAAAAATAACGTTCGAGGCTCATTTTCATCAGTCGAAAGCGGAGCAACTGGGATTTTCAACGAAAATTTTATTTAACGCATGCGGCCATTTAAATAAGGTTTTCATTAGTTACATATAACGTACATATAGTTTACGATGCATCCAATAATTTCAACTGTCAATATTAGCCCGCGTGTTATCCACCAACGAAAATTAGAAATTAAAAATAGAGACTTATGATAACACAAGGTGGAACGGTAGAGTTACAAGGAAATCACAAATTTCTAAAAAGTTATTGACAGTTAAGTCATTTAATTATATCGTAGTACTGTTGACCCATTTGGCACAGTCGCTTAACTATCTACTTCGGCACCGAGGCTGTAGCTTCGATTCACACCTGGAGCAAATATTGTATCAGATCCGAGTGTTTGTTCGAGTGGAATGGATGAACCTAAAACGCCTTTTTTAAACAAGATATTTGTATCTGTTATAGGGTTAGAGTAGCTTATTTTTTTATTACAAATGTACCTTCTGGTCACTGGCCATTGGATTCCCGAGATCGCACTTCAGCGTGCTGTTCCCGCCGCCGCCCTTGTTCTTGACGGAGCAGTAAATGGGCTGGGCGTCCGTATTGTCCTTGTCCAGACGCTCCATCTTCGTGTAGTTGACGCCGTCCGGGATCTGCAGGTAGTAGGCGGCTTCGTACGCGCCCTCCGCGTAGTTATGGATCTTCACGTCGATCTTCAAGTTCTCCCCGGATCCCAACACGTAGTTTGTGGTCGGCCTGAAGGGAAAATTATGAATAAGCAACTAAAATAGAGAAGTTAGCCCGAACGGAGTCTAATTGGACTCAATTCAGACTTTTTTGTTAATTAGGAAATTCCTTTACCTGTGTTCAAATAATAATAATGGCTGCAGCAACAATTTATCACACTTTTTTTCTAAACTTCCAATGTAATTTAATTGTAATTTATTATAATACATTTATTAAGGATAATTTATATAATACATTTATTAAGGAATGGAATTTTCAATAAAATCAACAGAGATCAAATTTAAATTTAAATTTTTATTATCTGGAATTACTTAACCAATAAAACAACAATGAAACCATGGTATAATACGACCATAAAATTACTTTAAATGATTTAGAGTTAGATATAGTCGACCTTTAGCTAAGATTGTTGTATATTATTACTTTTGACTTTTAAAAGAACAGAAAGAATGAAAAAGAAGACAGAGACAATGAGAAGGAAATAAATCAAATCAAAATATTTTTATTCAAATAGGCCTTTACAAACACTTATGAACCGCCATTTTTACATCTCAGTTCGGTAGGAAGCTACCACCGGCTCGGAATGCAGTTCTGCTGAGAAGAGCCGGCGAAAGACAATCGTTGTATTCGGAGATAGGAGGACATTGTTATCAAAAATGTAGGAAAACCTTACATGATGGAGTTTACCATTGTGGTTAGTCCTAGAGAATAAATAAATACTTACGTTGTGACGGCCATGCTCAAGTCGGGTATACAGACGTTGTCGGGGCCGCAGTTCTTTTGAATGCTGAGTGAGTCGGTGTGCGTGATGCTCTTCGTCTGGTCCAGGACAGGCGGCACAATGTCGCCAGAGGGCTGCGTGATGAGCTCGTAGCTCATTTTGACCTCGATCGGGCTCAGTTTGTCACGGATCTCCTCCTGAAGATCGATAATCGTATTACTATTAAGGCTGCCTTTTTTTTTAAATGGAGGTTGTGGGTTCAAATCTCGCAGAGAGCAACGACTTTGTGTTGTTGTTTCTTAGTTGGATTAGGGCATTATGGGCTGATCACTCGATCGCCTGAAAAGTAAGTTGATTCATCGGATGGGCATGTAAAAAAACGGTCCCGGCTTCTGGCTACGCCATCTAGCGGTGGCTTGGAGAAGTTGTTATTAAGAGGTCGGTTTAATGTCACCGCCTCTGCGCCTTATCTCTCTCCGGTCGTGTCAGTTATCCGTCCCATCTGGCTATGAGAGTAAAAGGAAAAGTGAGTGCACCTGTGTTTGCGCAAACGCTTGTGCATTATAATATATCCTGCGCACTTGGCTGGTGTCTTGTAGATCGGCCACCATGGCCGGAATGGGTCGGGAGGACATTTTTATTAGTACACATTTATTTTAAACTGATTTCAAAACCACCCCCGGTTTTCAATTAGTCAGGTTTAATACACTAATTAGATATTTTAATCAAAATATGTAAAAACCTCGGAACCTAGCGTAAAACAACTGAAAGCAGAAAAAAAAAGGAAGCTTTATTAATGATTAAAAGACGATCGCAAATCAATTACCATTTTATACCATTTGATGGGCATCCGAAATCCGAAAAACAGTAATTCATACAAACTACATTTGTACAAAGTACCTTATTAAAAGACTTGTAATTTAAGTATTAGACAAAAATATTAAAAACTTTTAGGCTTTAGTCCAGCCATTATGAGGCAACTTACAGGGAAGCAGATTTTCAAATTTTATTTTAATTAAAAACATCACAATATTTCATCCTAGATGTCAACCAAGTTTGATGATTCCCCTTTCATTGTTAAAAATGTATCCCAGGGATCGTTCAAAAATTCTTTTAAAACAGTTAGCTGTTGTATGATCAGCACTTACATCGAGATAAACGACCATCTCCCGGCACTCCTCCTGTTTTTGTGTCAAAAGTATATGGGTCTTGTAGACAGTCTGGCGGGTGTCAAACACGAACATGCGCTTACTGGTCTTTTGACGGGAGTCCAGCTCCAGGGTCACTTCGAAATCTGCGCGTAGAGAAGAACCATTCATTAAGTTCTCAATTATTTATACGTGTATGAAAAACATCGAGCAACCAAATATGTACAGACTAAAGTGCAACACTAAGAGTGTTTTTTTTTGTTCTAATTATTCTAGTAGGATATTTCTTATCTTGTTCACAAACTGACTACAACGCGTTTAGTTCGTTCGTATTTGGTTCGAGTCCTGTTTGAATCGAGTATCCATTTTCTCAGGCATCTAAAGGGTTAAATGGGTGCTGCGTAACATCAAATCTAAACGAATAGTTTCATTATTATATGTATCTTTAAATATTTAATAATAAGTTAATTAAACATTATTTTACATATGCTTAAGAAATAACAAATAATTTCTTACATATAGACATGCAAAGTTGCATTTGGCATTGTATGATCGTTAAGTAACAAGAATTACTATACGTCATATTATAAAATTTCCGTAAAAATAAATGTAAAGTCAATGTAAAATAAGCGAAGTGAGATAAAGGAAACGTTGTTGCATATAAATGTCGAGAAATTTCAATGGTTAAATAATCTACATATGTAATTTTTAAAAGAATTGTTGATATAATAGTGTTATTTGTTTGATTATTAGTGAATATGTCACGAAACACCTTGAACTTGGACTAAGAAGAATTTGCAGGTGGAATGCATATGAAACAAGTAAGTGGTATATGACAGAAAAGCAAAGATACTTTTGATGATATACAAATAATTATGTAATATAACAAGTTCATCATTACTTCTATATATTAATTAAATTGAAATAGTACAATTTAATTGTATTTGCTGGATATAATAATGAAATTATCCGACTAACAATCACAAGTATCGTATTTCGAGCCAATCATTCGCTACTTCAACCACTCACCGAAGTAACAGATATATCCTTCAGCTTGAAACAGAAAAAATATATTTGACATCTACAGATTACACATATTATCCTACAAATATAAAACCAATACTTCTTGACATAATATATATATAATGAATAATCAAATACACTCAATTATAAATACGTAAATAAATATGATTTTAAAATGTGACCATGGACGGCATCGTTGTTATGATATACAAAAATACATAATAAGAATTACATAAAGTTCAATCATCATCGTCCTATCTTTAGCTGTAACTACGATATTGAATTGTAGTATTTAACAAAGCTCACCTATTTGTTGATCGACGTTGATACCGTTGTATGACAGACAGTACATGAGGTGGGCGCAGGCAGCCTCGGTTCCATTGGTCAGTCGACAGTTCTTGTCCGACATGGAGATCAGCTTGGAAGCCTCAGTGAATCTCACATCAGCCATCACCTTCACCACAGGCCGAGATCTGGAATAATCGACGTCCTATTTATAGAACAATTCATTTCCAAAAATCCAATTTTCACTAATGCTAATGTTATGATTGTGAAAGTAAGTTACGTATTTAATTACTTGACAATATTTATTTCGTTCAAAATGTTAACTGTATCATCTCTCATTGTCGACTCCTATTTAATGCTATATTTTATAGGTATGATCAACGACTTCAATTGGGATCGAATTTACACACAGATCTCTTAGCAATATATCGGATTTTTAACCAATTTATATATAAATATATATGAAGCAATAGCTTTGCTTTTAGCAGCAGCAGCTACAGAAAACAACGAAACAATTAAAATGAAGCAGTTATCCGAATGCAAATCTTCATAAAAAATTACATTGATTTTATTATATTTAAATTATTGTTAATTTAATTAAATTATATTTATTAAAATAAAAATAATAATTTAAAGAACCCGCGACAAAAATAATAAAGACATCGATACATAAAATGATTTAATATAACAGATAACACAAAAAATGATGATATCAAAGACGAAAAAAACCAAACTTTACAAAATTAAGTGTGGCACTAAATGAAATCCTTACGCAGCTGATATTAAAGATAAGGCAATTTAACCCTCCCGCAGAAATAATGACTTCAAAACGATAATAAAATAATGATAATACTGCGTGCTAGTTTACTCAGAATGGCTCCAAACAACTCTTTTATGTAAATTAAAGCGACTTTAAATACGTATTCAATGTAAATTATGCGAGGTGCATTTACGTAACTGTAAATATAAATTCTAATATACCATGTGCTTGGCAGAGGTAAAAACATATCTGAGATAAGAAAGAAAAAAGATAAGACTTTTTCATTCGTTCGTATCGAGGACTCAATTATATGAAATCCGCAAATGTTAAAAAGGACTCCGAGGGGGACAGTAATAAATTTATTATAACGTATCATTACTTTAAAATAAATTACGTTCATGGACATTGGATTTGATTTGAAACATCAGCGCTTTACTCTTGTTCATATCCTCCCTCTCTCCTTCTCCCTCCTCCTCACTCATCCACCTCTCTTATTTAAAAAATTATCCCGCTTAAAGGTTGGCAACGCACTTGCAAGATTTATAATATTGCAAATGCCCATGGGCGTTGGTGATTACTTACCATCAAGTGAACTACTTGCTCGTTTGTGAGCCTACTCCATAAAAAACAATATCCACTTGTCAAGAATATTCGCTATTTTTTATAAGTGGACGTCCGTGATCGCTGGTGATTACTATCTCTCAGTGTCAAACTGTCATTTGCTCGATTAGGTCTATTATGAAAGTGAACTCACTTTAGAAACACGACGCTGTCGGATTTGTAAGCACCTACAGCCAGATCCGTGTAATGGTTGTCGTCCAAATCGACCCCACCAGAAAGGGAGAAGCCAAAAGTGGTCAGCGTTGGACTGATCTCCTCTGCGGTGATCGCCTGCGAGTATTTCTCGGCAATGCCGTTCTCACCCCCATGATAGATGTAGACAACCCCCTTTCCGTTCTCGCCGCCATAGGGTGCACCCACTGCTATGTCTGAACATTTAGAAGTAAAATTCGATTTAATTCGAGATTCCCTGCGAGATGTTTTAAAAGATCTGGTATTTTAAAGGTTGCCTCATAATATACACTTTGTGATATATTTAAAATAGCAACTGTTGAGTTTCTCGTCGGCTCTTCTCAATAGAACTGCATTCCGAGCCAGTAGTAGCTTTCTCACGAACAAAATGTAAAAATGACGATTCAAAAGGCCTATTTGAATAAATATATTTTGATTTGATTTGAATTTACATCGCTGTCAAACATACCAAGTACAGTGTTTGTCAAATACCGTAAGGATAATCAAAATGTGAATGTTTGCAACATGATCAGGCATTAATTAAAAGTTCTTATTTAGAATATAACTAACCGCCAAATCCATCGTAGTTGATGTCACCGAGCGAGGTTACCGCTAAACCAAATCTGCCTCTGGAAACTTCTCCAGTACGGGCGTGGTTCTTGGAAAAAGACTGAAAAGATATGAACAAATTTAAAAAAAAAGCTCAGAAGATTTTACGAAACAGTTATCACAAAAAATATATTACACTATTTTTCGAATTCTTTTAAAGATGATAATCCTAGCGAATGTATTATCAACATTATTTGCGCTTACTTATTAGTCCACTCTAGACTATGGGTTACAAAGATCGTCATTCATTTTTAATAATGAAATGGCGTTACAATCTAGACAGTAGGCTACTTCTAACATAATTTTGCAGCCCTGTCATCTCTGACGCAATTGTGCGAATGACTTACAAGAGTTTTCAACTTACTCTGTCCTTCCCTTGGTAGATGACATAAACCCTGCCATGCTCGAATCCGTTGCTCTTGGGCTTGGTGAACATGGGAGCGCCGACAATGACGTCATCGGTGCCATCGCCGTCAATGTCACCGGAGGCGAGACTGTACCCAAAGTAGGCACCGATTTGGGAGCCGGTGATGTTTTTTATGTTCATCAAATCCCATGTGTATATGACAACCTATAAGACAAAAGTGGCATATAGTGATATAATCATTAGCGTTATTAATAATTACAAGTTAGTTAAAGATTTTATCGGTTTTATTTTAGAAATTACACTGGCATGAGGAGCCGGTTTTGCGCCTGATGCCTAGCATCACGTCTACCAATAACAACACGAAATACAGAGTCTGCGCAGAGCTGCACTCGTTATTGGTTTAAGACGTTATATTTTTTTCACGAAAATTAACTTATATAGAGGCAGGCTTAAAGAGTTTTACCACTTAGGTAAAAATCCAAAAGAGGGATAACGATTTGTGGTAATAGTATACTTTACAACCATTAAGATTTGTTCTTACACGTTACTTGCATGGTGACAGAACAACTGGCAAAGCAGTAAGGCTAGCCCGGGACTGTGCAAAGGAGTCCTAGGTCTAAAGTAAAAAACTAAACAAGTCAACGATCTGTGGTAATGGTGTACTTAACTTCCTTTAAGATTTGTTCTTACACGTTACTTGCATGGTGACAGAACAACTGGCAAAGCAGTAAGGCTAGCCCGGGACTGTGGAAAGGAGTCCTAGGTCTAAAGTAAAAAACTAAACAAGTCAACGATCTGTGGTAATGGTGTACTCACCAATCCTTTAAGGTCTGCGCCCCTTGGTACTCCGACAGCAACGCCCTGTTCACCCTGTTCGGCGAAATCTCCCACAGTAACCGAGTAGCCCATGTACGAATCGTCATATTTGGGACTGGCCTCTGGTGTAGAGATGAGACTCCTTTTGCCGTTTATCGTTTGTGCCTTCAATTGACCTGAACGGAAGATGCAAAAGTTTACAAAACGTATTTTAGATTGTTTATAACCTGAACAATGACAAACTTTAATTCGTGTATTAAAACGTGTTAAATATTGGCTAGTTCGTTGTCAGATTATTTACTCGTTTATGTTTAATTTGGAAAAATAACTATTGTATTTTGATTAACAGTTGAAAGCTTTTAAAAGTATTAATTTTTTTTTTAAAGTATATTGAAGAATTCTCAAATGTATTTTTTTTGTATCAATTTAATACTTATTAAGACTATACACAACTATATAACATTAAATAATTATGCTGGATTAATTACAAGTACACCACCGAAACAGAATGTACAAAAGAACCGGTAGTTATACTACTAAATACATTCAATGTTTAATTTCTTTTCGCTATACAAAGCAATTGTCGTATTGACAAAATATTTCGAAATACCAAATTAAGAACTTCATGGAATATTTTTTTGAAAAATGTTAAAACTAACCAGGTCCTTGTTAAACCGCAATAAAAGCCTGATTGATTCTTATCAACGAATTAGTTTTAAGCGAGGATCACCATTTATCTCAAGCGTTAATAAATATAACCCATCATCCGTGTGATGATGGTGCCACCGGGCCAAGGAATATTGTTGTTCCGTTCGGATGCATCGAAAGGTGGAACAGAACCAAAAATAGCCGTTGGGTTTATTATTAAGAGTTAGGCGAAACTAAACGAAGTTCGGAGCACTCTTGACGAATCGACAAAGTCGTTAGCAGTTAATGAACACCAAAAGCATTCTATTTTCAATTGTGTGCCGCCCCTCGAGACCGATACGGCCGAGATCAAAATAACCCTATTTATTCCATAATGGTACGGGACACTTCCAACCTTAGAAGGGTACAAGCGCAGGTTTCTGACAAATTTCTCAATTCGTAAAACGAAAGTAGAAGTAGAAATCCTTCTACAGAACCAATATCCTGGCATTCTTGGATACACCTTGTATCACTTGGAGACATTTATTTTGAGATAGTTAGCACAGCTTGATGAAATGGGTTGTTCTATGAAAGAAATGAGATTCCGTGCATTTGTACCGCATAACATCATCGTCCTACGGTCAAATGCACTATGGGGGTATGGAGGCGTATGGGCTGACTATGGGGTATGAGTTGTTTGTTGTCACGTTAGTTGAAGCGTCGCTTTGGCACGAATTCAGGCCAATTACGAATGAGTCGACTTGTACGTCAATGGGCGGATTTTCAACGTTATCACTGTGATATTGAGTTTCGTTAGGCGTCTTTTAGGACCAAAACACTTTCATATGAAATATGTAAAACCTATCTGTTTATACATATGTACATTCTTACAACACACTAGCGAAGTGGTAAAGTAAATTTTGGATTATTTTTACTTTATTCCAAGTTTTGATAGTCATTTGCGAATAAGCAACAGAAAATAGATGTTTCACCGCATTATTTTAATATGATATTTTATTAATTTTTCTAAAGTTGTCACCTTCTGATATCTTTTTCACTCATATATTTATTATCATTTCAGTCAGATAATAAAGCATATGCCTTTATGAAATATTGCAGATCGTCTACCGTCCTGTAATCTCTAACTTACTCAAAATCACAGAAATTATTGTCGAAAGATCTAATGATGGTATGCCAGGCTTGTTTCGAAGGATTAGGCGTAAAGCCTCTTGTTGTGTTATTTTGGTTAAAGAAGTTACGTGAGCAATCCGTCAGGAGTTTTTTTACCTTCCTTCGGCATATAGTAGTTGAACCTGGCGCTAGTGTCTACGGATATCGTTCGCCCTGTGGATTTTCACAACTCAATTTCAATATTCAGATTCATTTTATTTCTTCTTTCGTATTTTCAATGCACATAAACAAAGCCCAAGAGACAAAGTTCCCGTCGTAACATAAAACTTTCATAAACAACTCTACATAAATTTAAACAAAAATTTAAAAAAACTGTAGCAAAATGTAGAGTTAACACAGACAGGAACTTTGTTTTCTTTTAAAGAACCAGGAGACGATAACATTACAATAAAATGGAAGATCACAAACCTTGCCAATAAAAGCTTCCTGGCGCTCCCATGAAGAGTCTTTCGCCGTCCTGAAATTGAACAATTTCAATGTCTATAAAAAGAAACTTCATAAACATAACAAAATAAAAGTCAAAAGACCCAGTTTTCGATTGCTTATTCCGATTTTTTATTACAGATGACAAATCAGTGAATGGTCAGGCAAAAATAACATTTGCTTCCCACATACGCATTAAGTGACATAGTTTGGTAATAAATATTCTAGAAGTATTACATAATTATTGGTTACCATTCGATCCACTGTTCCATAAATATTAGGGCGTGGTGAAAAACGATTCACCTAATGTACGAACGAGCTATCTTCATATTTCTTGATTACATTAAAACGTGGAAACAAATAAACAAAAAATAAATTAAGATCCGCTTATTATTTCTGAATGATATTCAATATTTCGTTTTTCATAAAAAAAATTCAACTACACAGCTATTAACGATATGTAATTCTGGTGTGATAACAAATATAATAAAATTTTCTTCTTAACAAAACATAATTGATAATAATAATGTGTAAGTTACGCTCTTGGGAATTCTCAGTCTTGTAGTTGTCATTTAATCCGCATTCATTCGACAAATACAGAAATTTTTAAAAGACGATTCTATTTATTTTACAAAGAATATCAATTACTTTTTATCAATTAATACAATATAACTTCAATAATAATTTCTTATATATATGCGAACAATAGTTTAAGTTTAAGCTGTTATTGAATATGAAGGGAGTAACAAATTTACGTATTAAATTATTACTAAGGATTATATAACATTAAGTTTTACAAGTTTAGCATTAACGCATTTCGTAATATTTATAACTGATCATCGATTAACTATGTCCCGTCGTTTAATTAGATATACTTAGATTCTTACATTAATATATCAGGCTTTAACAAATAGCAATTTTAATGAAATTCGTCTATTTTCAAATTCACGTTACGGCGCTACATTTTTTTCTATTACAACGTAAAAGATAAAGAAAAATCATCAGATAAACATGCGATAGGTTGAACGCTATATATATATTACTAAAAGTATATTTCGAGGCAGTTAGCTGGTTGCGTTTCCAATGTATCGGCATCGCCTGCTATCTAAGTAGGACTTCACAGCTGTCAAAAGACACAGCGTAGTCTACGATAAGATTTTTTACGACTGTGAGCCGCCCGCCCGTTACGGCTTTATGGGTACACTTATGGTGATGCGGCGGCCGCGGCCTAATTGCACCAGAGCGCGATAAGTGGCCACTTGCTGAGTGTTCGAAGGATGCGCTTCCATATCGTTACAAATTGTCGACGATTGTGAACGGGGACGCGTGAAACGACCGCTCCTAAGTGGCTTTATATTTTACCCATCAGCTGGTTACTTCATTTTAGAATTTTTTTTTATCGAATAAGCTTACATACGAGCAAGCGATCCGCCTGATAGTAAGTGGTCACCGCCGCTCACACCACACCACATTTGCAAATTATAGAGCTTGCAAATGTGTTGCCAGCTTTTAATGGGGGGGGGGGGGGGGGTGAAATTGGAGGGGAAAGGAAGGTGGG
>DWHO01004213.1:0-11262 GCA_018247575.1 Eurytides lysithous rurik
GTGAGGTCGTGGTACTAATCCGGTTCGAGCCGGCCCATTCAGCAGCGGGTACAGCTGCGTGGCTCTACCACCGTAAACCTTCGGAGTTACGGAGCTTACGGAAGCTGAAAATTATTTGAATAGCAGAGTTCGGGTGTAACGCAATCTTGTGCCGAAGGTAACATGTGAAGATTTTGTCAGCTAAGAAGACAGATGTAGTGAGAAACAGAAAAGCGGACCAAGCAAAAAAATGCATAAAGCTGCTCTCATATTATAATACCAATAAACATTGCTACTTTACTGTACGAGGACTCCAGAATTCTTCAAAAATAACCTCTGCTTGGTGTCAGATAATGGTGGGGATGTAGCACAGTGAAAACATTACTGAGTCGTAATATTGATATTGTCTTAAATAATTTAAGCGTAAGCGAATCATAAATAGGCGCATAAGTAATATTGCATATGTATGTCTAAATCAATTTGACTTCACAATAGATCAACCACTCCTGCCTCCTGCCTCCGTGGCCTAGTGGTATAGGCTCCCGTTTACAAAACGGAGGTCGTGGGTTCGAATCCCGCGGAGAGCAATGACTTTCTGTTGTTATTTCTTAGTTGAATTAGGGCATTGCGAGCTGATCACCCGATTGTCTGAAAAATTAGATGATCCATGCGTCCGATGGGCATGTAAACAGTCGGTTGCGACTTCTTGTCGACGCCATCTAGAACGGAAAGGTCGATACTAAGAGGTTGGTTTAATGTCACCACTGGTCACTCTCTGGTCGTGTCGGTTATCCGTCCCATCGGGTTATGAGAGTAAAAGGAAGCGTGAGTGCACCTATGTCTGCGTCTATCAACCACCGACGTTATTCGACAGATCAAAATGATGATAAAAATTATAGGATCTGAATACTTGACAGTAAAAAAGACACACAAAGAAAGCGTTAATACCAATAAAATGTAAATGGTGAAATAGACAGGCGGTGTAACTAGACCTTTATACGATCAGTAATGAACACGTATGAGACAACCATAAGATTGCACTAGTTACAAACAAAGTGTCCATCAACCACTTAAGATGATATGGGCATATTAAAGGACGTCTAAAAGGTCATCTAGAACAAATAGGGCTAAACCTTCCATAACCGAGAAGAAGCTACCTGCCCTTGGCCTGGGAGCCTGCCACTGATAAAGACGAAAGACCCAAATAACCACCATTTCCAGAACAGACAACCCAAAATTTACTTATTTGGCTCAGTAAAATTTAATGATCCAATTCCACATAATAGGACCAGGGATGGAACAAGGAGTTAAAAATGTTGTAAAGTACCTACCCGCTTTATCCTTTCCATCCTTAAATATCAAAATTACAAACACGAAACTGCAACCTTCTATAGATTATATTTATACTTATCTCTATAAATATGACACCAAAATCAAAATATTTAACATTCAATTTATTTTATTGAACTTTTGTCAGTATTATTATTAACTTTTTAGAAAAAAAACACCCATGTTTAAAATATAAAGTAATTATTTTTTATAATGTAAAAATGTTTTTATTATTTTTAACTGAATCAACTTTAAAAACGTCTATCGTTCTCTATTATCTTTTTGTCTGCATCCCTTAGCCTTTTAACCAATCGACTAATGGAAACATTTATTCTGTTTGAAATTTATTGATCAATTTGATCAATTCGTTTCGAGAACCGACATTTGCAATTGCAATTGCAATCGATCGCATAAATTTTAATATTAGCCACCACGGCAGCTCGATCTGCGAGCCAGTCAAACGGAAACTGATTGTAATTGTGTTCATTATTGATAAGCAATTGGTGTTCAAATTAAACGGAACTACGCCGTAACTTACGTACCTGTAATAACGCGTTGAAACGAATTATTTAATGCGTGTAATCAAATATTTATTGTTACTCAAGTTAATCCCAATAATGTTATATCCATCGGGATATTTATGTAAGAACGTGTGAATTGCGTTTATGTTAGTCTTCATCAATCTAGTAGTGTAGTTTTTTGAATAAAGTTTATCCAATATAAAAGCCTCCACTAAGGTCAAATTTCAAAACCAAATAAGCCGCAATCGTTATTATGTCGTTTGGTCGTTTAACCTTTGAAAATATCTTAAGTTCTTCGTGAAATTACTCACGTATAATCTTTAATCAAGTACCAGATATTTCAGCATCTGGATCAGTTAAAAAAAATACTGGTCCAGTTACATCAGAAGAATCACTAGTCGTCTAAACTATAGCCTAAATACATATTTTACTGTTCTTAATGAATATTCTCTGGCGATATCAATATATATATATTAAAAAATATATAAATTATTAATGGTTATAAATTATATGTCCCACATTAACCAAACTTGATTACCAGGAGATACGCTCTTAGCTTCTGTTCATGTAACAATAAGATGACCTTAAAGTAACTAAGAAAAAAAAATGTTTTGTACGTTTTTAACCAATGACAACCTCTAGGCATTAGGCCTGGACTGTACCCTCCTGCCTTTTTCAAAGGCAGGTCTTTGATCATCAGTGGAACATATTATGTAAAAGAGTGTACCATGGCTCTAAAGCCTCGTTGAAATAAAATGCTCATAATATTGTTGATTTCCTCCATACGAAATCACGAACTGCTGCTGTCTTTAAAAGTTCCTTTAAAATCCGTTTAAAAAAATATATATAAATGTTACTATAAAACTGACCTGGCTCATCATGGGGTCTGTGTTAATTTGACACATGTATGTGCCCGAATCCTTGGGCTCAACATTGCTTATGTATAGCTTCCAAGTGTTGTGACCGTTATGCGTTACGGATAAACGTGGATTTAGTGTGACCATGTGAGTATGAATTGCTAGGATCGTCTTCGTATCGGACTTTATCCATGCCACCTGAAAGAAGCTACTGTTTAATTTTTTTTCCCTTCCCCCGATCACCAACGTGTCTACTATATCTTTTATATAATCTTTTATAACAATATATGATAATAATTAATTTTTGTGAAATCTCTTGAAGATGTTTTTATTTGTTTTATCTCTCTTCACATTGGTTATTTCGTTAATATGTATATATTTATTTATTTATTTTGATAGAGTGGATATTTATGGCCAACCTAATGAGATAAAGGTCGGTCAACTCAATTGTTCTTAAAAAATAATATCAGCAGCATGCACTTGCCTTGCCGACCTTTAGCCTGATGACCATGGTTACCTCACTCAATAGATGTAGTTTAAAATCACAAAATTCTTAAACTTCTTTTTTACGCTAAACAGCTGCCGCCACAGCGTGGCTTAACCGTAATAAGTAAGAGAGAAAGAGAGACCATAACTTCTTGTAATGTCAGCGAAATATTTCTCCCTTTGTATAATAATGACATATAATATATAATAAACAATAAAGACAATGATACATATTAAACCCTAATAACTCAACCAGACTAAGCTAAACAACTAAGTCACCTCCTACGTAATAGCCATTTTACTATAAAAGGATTCACACGTACTGAACGTTAACTATTATTTTACTACTACTTCTTTTTATTATTGTTAGACCTTATTGTTTATGTATTATAAAAGTTAGAATTGATTAAATCTTGAATAAATATATGTATACAATACATAACACCATGATTGCTATTCACTATATTAATTTACCTTATAGCTGCCAAGGTGGTTCACTGTACACGTGAAGTGAACGTCTCTTCCCTGAGCGATGGTTATGTTCTCGAGGGGTGATAGAAACTCTGGTTCTTGTTCGCTGTATCCCGATCCTTGCAACTGACCTGAAACAATATTACAAATTAAATGTCAAGCCATTGAAAAAATACGCTCTCGGAAAAATTACTTATTCCAAATATAGTGCCAATAATATTTAAAATATTTAATTTATATTTTGGAAATACACTTTGCTTAAGAGCTTATAATATTTGCAATGTATACTTTTTCGTTTTCTCACAAAAATACATTCGTATAAATATGAATGAAATTAAAGCCAGTGTTTATTACCGTCATATTTGTCTTACGACACATTTATCTTTATACGTTATATAATTTACAAGACATAATGCACACAACAAAAATAAAAACTAAATCTTAATCCAAAAGCCCCAACGGACTGCAACATGGAATGTTTGTGGTTTAATAGCACCAGGCAAACTGAAAATTGTAGGAAAACAAGCGGGATCAGATAAACTAACCTTACTAGGAATAACTGAAACATACATGAGAAGACAAGGACATCAGCTGACCCATGACGGTAATGCCGGTAACGCTATCTGGTTGTTACGCCAGCTAAACAATCTTGTACTGGGATATAATCCGATCTCTGGGAGAAAAATGTCTCTTAGGCTCAATACTCGTCCATGCAATCTCAGTGTGGTCTTAACTTATGTACCTACAGCGAGTGCTCAGGATGATAAAATCGATTTATTCTATAATGAACTGGAAATAGCACTCTGCAGAAATACCTAATCTAGATATATTATTACTGGTTGGAGATTTCAACGTGAAGGTGGGCAGCACATTAGCTTATAACCATCTTAGGGACACAGTCAAAAAATATGGACTTAGAGCTAGAAATTTTCGAGGTTCCTGAAGTTTAGTAATGACAGAAAATTGACCATAATGAACACATGTTTCCAACATCACCCAAGACGTCTGTATACGTGGATATCCCCTGGTGATCGGTGCCGTAATTAAATACACTATGTAATGATTAATGACCGATGGAAAACCTCCATTACCAAAGTAAAGACCTTCCCTGATGCCGACTGTGGTTCCGATCAGTGTATGCTAATCGCAAAGTTTATCCTACGTTTAAAGTCGGTAAAGAAAAGGGATCCTATGAGGCCAAAGACCCTTACACCAGCTGAATCGTCAGAATTCCGATATAGTTTAGATAATGCAATTATAGAACAGCCGCCACCTACAAGTGCAAACACCTAAGAACAATTGGAACATCTAAAAGACCACATTTGCATTCACAAAACTGTGGTGGAGGTCACTAAAAAAATAATTTAAACTATTGAAGACCGGAAAGCCTTAAAAACATTCGGTCTTTCGAAGCTGGAGGATCGTGACAAATACTTAGAACAGTCCAAACTAACACAAAACCGAAGTCGTCACGATACAAATAAATTTATTATGAGTACTTACAAGCCGCCGATCTTTTTTGAAATTCTGGGTTCTGTCTAAAAAATTTTTGCCGAAAATTTAGGTAATTGAAGACTAGAACGATGTGCCACTTCAGGTTATAGATGAAATATTGTATACTGCTCTATAACGCCCCAACGAGCAGCAATATCGCAA
Source organism: Eurytides lysithous rurik (assembly GCA_018247575.1). Classification (NCBI taxonomy): domain Eukaryota; kingdom Metazoa; phylum Arthropoda; class Insecta; order Lepidoptera; family Papilionidae; genus Eurytides; species Eurytides lysithous. The sequence goes on from DWHO01004213.1 coordinate 5,300, forward strand.
TACCATAGAACAGTTTGGATTTCGAGACCCCCATAATTCGATTTGAGGTTACAGCTGCTTTGGCTGCTCTCAAACCCAAAAAAGCCTGGACCGGACCAGCTACCGGCGGAGATTTTAAAAGCAATGTGTGGTATAGGAATCATCTGGAATAGACTCCTTACACAAAATATGCAAAGACGTCTGGCATACTGGAGAGTGGGCTAATGATTGAACAAAATCGGCGATTCTTTCATGTGTGTATCAATGGTGACAATTATAGAACCCTGGGTTTAATATCCCACGCCAGCAAAATATTGCTTCATATTATCAATAACAGGATTCGCCACTTTCTGAACTGGTAGATCCCACAGGAACAGGCAGGTTTCGTCAAGGGCAAAGGGCCTTACGAACAAATCCTTAATCCCTTCAGTTGTGGAAAAGGTGTTAGACAGGGCTATATCCTCCTCTTGATCAGAATGGAGCAAATTAGTTTGAAAATTGGTCTCAAAATCAACCACAATAAACCAACAGTGACAGTTGATCATGGTAACAAACTACAGCTCACGGGTGCACTTAGACTTGAAACGGTGGAGGACTTCATCTATCTCGGAGCTAATATCAACAATACTGTTTCTTGTGAAAAGGAAATAAAAAGGCGCATAGGAATGGCAGAAATGCAATGACCCACCTACAACGCATATATATATACGGAGAGATCAAAACATCTCACACAAAACAAAAACAAAATTAGTCAACTCTCTGATGTTTTCTATATTCAGCTATAATACTGAGAATTGGAGCTTAAAAAAGACTAATCGTCGACGTCGCACCAAAATACAAACCAAATTCCTTGGGCGGCTGAACGGCGAACATATCAATTCTGTGTGAAATTGACACTTTCTGTTTACGAAAAATGTACGAGTTTTTCGGTCACATCGCTAGAAAAGACGGCCACAACCTAGAACAACTGATGGTTACTGGAAAGGTTGATAGTAAAAGATCAAGAGCCCGAAGTCCAATCATATGGATTGATCAAGTGCGTGAATACCTGAACACTAAACTTCGTGATGCACTACATGCCACCAAGGAAAGATAAAATGACGAAACACTGTGAGGAAAATAATAAATTCCACGATAGGGAATCACGACCCTCAGTAAAGAGGAAAACGATGCGGGGAGGAGGAAGGACCGTTTCTAAGAAGTGTCCGGTGGAAAGAACAGGCTGTCTCCGTGTAATAATAGAGATCGAATTTGAAAGGAACTTTTTCTAAGCTTCATCTTTAGACCGCTTTGAATAGTTTTTAAACACAAAATATAGCCAAAGTAACATAGCGAACTTTTTTACAGTAAAGCGAGAATTGAAGTAGTACACAACGCCATTCTTCTACGCAAAAGGCTCACAATTGAACGAATCCGCTTTATTTTCAACGTACCGAAATACCAATAAAAGAAATAGAGACCAAATTGGCCTTTCAAATTGGTTGAAATTGGGTCGGGCTTGCACAAACAAAAGTGTTGAATACGCTGACGCTGCTGCAATCGGTTATAATTACTGATTTCCATTTTTTAATAAATAAAAATCTGCTGCCCAAATTTGTAACCAATTAAATTTGTCATTCAAGAGTAGAGCTTTAAAATGAAAAAAAAATGAAACTTATTAAAATCTAAATGATCATAGCATTTTATTAAAATGTCTTAGATGGCTCAATCGTACATTCTCGTCTGTTTCTGGATGTAACCAGTCTCAAATTTACTTCGTTTTGCCGAAACCTTTCGACAAGGCGGCACATTATTCTTATTTGTTTTATTTCTACTTAATAATTCAATTACGTCACGTCGATTCAAATGCGATACGTTCGAAATCATCGTTTATTTTGTCCCTAACAATGAACAGACGGCAATTAGTATCCGCCATTTAAACCCGACCAACCGTTATACGGACAACTGTGATTCGTTTTTCGGCATTCGGCATTTCGCGATTAGGGACGTGAATCGAGAAAGGTTCGCATTTAAAAAGGGTCAAACTAAATGTGCCATACGGTGACATCGGAACGATTAATGACCTAGCGAGGCACTTTAGAGTAGCGAATATTTTTATGTCAGTCGCAAGAATTGAAACAGGATTGAATTTTAATTTTTATAACTGCGATTTATACGAGATATTTAAAGGAACATACATTTTAATATTCGTTGTAACGTTGTCTGCAAATCTTTTAAAAAATACATTTTTGTCCACGAATTATGTAATAATATAGAGAAAAGATATATCTGAAATGTCTAGTGTGCCTAAATCATTAATTGATGAAACAGAAGAAAATTATTTTTAATTTACTTTACGGCTACCAAATTTAACAAAAATAAAAATATACGATCTCACGTATATAAGTACATACAGTTATAGGACGAATGGAACAAAATTATAATTATATAACGACACACCACACATAGAGTAATAAAAACCGAATACATACTACAGACATTATTAGTAAATTGGCACAATTTCCACCAAATTTAATTAATGTCCGCTCATAGTCTAATCGTACTATTACATTATTAGATAGAGACATGATACAGTACGACGTTATTACCAATTGTACATTAATTTAATTCAAGATTAATTAGCCACTAGAATTAGGGTCTCTGTATAATTTATGTAATGTAATGAAATAAAATAATATTGCGCTTAATCCGTTTTTACTGCATATTTTTAATAATAAAAATAATTCCTAAATCCATTTTTTTTTAATTTTTCTAAGCTCATTAAATATAAAATCTAGAATATCAAATATATTTCATCGTCTATAAATTTTCTGCTATTTTTTAATAGTAATACTGCACGTTAAACTTTATTCTTTTTCTTGTCTAAACTCGATTTTCATAAATGATTATTTGCTAAAGCATGACAATATTTGTTATATTTAGTAGAAAGTAAACCCCTTCGTCATTTAAGTAATATCACAACTTTTCCTACATTTAACCGATATTATTCATTCAATATAAATAAGATGTCATAAGAACGTTTCGATACAAACACAATTTGGGATATCCAAATTGATTCTTTATTTATTTAGAAACGATTTTTATCTCCATACCTGGAATGTATAAATAAGCCCGATTTTAAGCTTATCTTCTTTATATATTTAAGAGTTTCCCTTTCCCGTTTCCATTCAAAGATATTTATTAAAACAGGGAACAGTCCTTTCTAGTAATGAAAAAAAATATTGAAATGTATTTAAAATATTGAAAACAACATAAACATAATCAAGCCCTGTAATGTATAAAAAAGATTCATTGCGATATTCGAATAGCAGCGGCTTGGAGAAGTCTTTATTAAGAGGTCGGTTTAATGTCACCGTCTCTGTGCCTGATCTCTCTCCGGTCGTGTCGGTCACCCGTCCCATCGGGCTTTAAAAGTGAAGGAAGAGTGTGTACCCCTGTATCTGCACAAACCTTTGTGCACTATAATATATCCTAATATATTCAGCGCACTTGGCTGATTGACCGTCGTGGCCGAAATAGGTCGGGAAGACATAATTATTAAAGATCCATCAGAAATCGAACATTAAAATAAATTATTGCTAAAGTCTATCTTAATGTCACAAGTGCCCTACGGTGTACTTCCCAGATATTTTTTTTATTTTGTCCATTAAAACCTCGCCCAGGCCTTTATTCCTTTTACTGATTATGGTGACGTTTGCTACTTTGAACTGAACATAGATCATCTTAATAAATTCGATCGACTTCTGATTCAGACAGATATATTCTTTAGCCAATACTCACAGGCTTTAATTTTAAATGTACTACTGCCACTCTGTGCCATTCTAATTTTGAGAGGCAGTGAATTCCACAAAAGAATAGCCTGAATAAAGAAAGATGAATGGACAAAATTTGAACGATGAGAGGGGGCAGAGAAGGGCACGGTTATGAGACAAACGAAGGTTCTTGTCGTTGGCGGCACAGGCAAATAAAAATTGAGAAGATAAGTAAATAATGTCCTTCTGACCGATTCCGGCCACGGTGGCCAATCTACAAGAGATCAGCCAAGTGTGCAGGATATATCATAACAAGCGTTTGCGCAGACACAGGTGCACTCACTACACACCTTTTACTCTCATAGCCCGATGGGACGGATACCGACACGACCGGAGACATAAGGCGCAGAGGCGGTGACATTAAACCGACCTCTTAATAACGACTTCTCCAAGTCACCGCAACAATTCAGGAAATCGGGTGATCAGCCCGTAATGCCCTAATCCAACTAAGAAACAACAACACAAATCATTGCCCTCCGCAGGATTCGAACCAACGACCTCCGTTTTTGTAAAGCGCGAGCCTATATCACCAGGCCACGGAGGCAGTTAAATGAGAAGATAAGTAAACAGGAGCTGAAGAAGAATGTAAAAAAAAAGAAAAGAGTGTTTACAGTTATTACATTATCGTCATCGATTGGATAACCAATGAAGTCGAGAACGGTACGAAGATACATGGTCATACTTCCGGAGATTTAAAACGAATCTTTTGTTGATATGCATTCAGGTCAAAGTAGCAAACGTCACTATAGTCAATTAAAGAAAAAATTAAGGCCTGGACGAGCGTTACTTTCGTTTGTCACTCATCGTTGTCTTTTTACTTCTATTCATCTACCTACCTAATCCTCTCCGTACCACCCAAAGTTCGAATAAAAGATAATTGGCCATTAGCATTAAGTCCGCCGCACTACTTTGTACATGAAAGATAAATAAAAGAATAAAAAAACAATACTATTCACTTATTAATGGTCAAGGGGCCACAGAAAATTATCAAAAAATTATGTTCTACGACAATATTGCAACGAGGGCAATATCATGTTAAAATCGCAATTATTTTGCTTATTTACTCGTTGCTCGTCACTGTACTGGAAATTTTCTTCTCAATATTTTCACAGGTTATAGAGTACTTTATTTTGGTAATCATCCCTATCCCCTATATACCCTATCATTATGACAAGTTAGTATCATTTTTATAAGATAAATTAAGTAGACGAACAAATCGTGCCCTTTATGGTGAGCGACACGCAGTCATAACAACACATTGCCTTACAGAATCTGCTTGAACCTACGCTACGCTCATAACCTAGAAATGTTTTTTATGGATTAGGCTGACAAACGAGCAAACAGCTCACCTAATGGTAAGTGATTACCGCCGCCCATGGACATTTGCGGCATTACAAAATTATCAAATGCGTTGCAAACCTTTAAGGAGGGGATTTTTTGAAGGTGAGAGGGCAGAGGAGGGAAGAAGCAATAAAGGAGACCCCTCGGGGATGGAGAAAGACGTAGAGAGGGGTATGAGACAGAAAGAAGCGGAGGGAGGAGGATGGGCCACCGGCCACTTCATTCACCGGACGAAACGCGAAAGCAAAAACACTTCCACTTTACGCCGATCAATTTTCATTATTTCGTAGAAAATTTCAATTCGTCGTAATAATTTAACCTTTTATTAACTATCCACATCAATAGTAACGCCTAAAAAAGGTATAACTGGATTTTGAAACCTATACTCACATTCAAATTGATGACAAACCTGGTTTGAAACCATCGAGACGATCAAAGCCAAGTGACAGATATTTTATTTATATTTAATTTTGACAAAAGTAAAAAAAAGATGAGAAGCTTGAAAACTAGGACAAATTAAGAACGATTTCTACCCATTAACCTCCAAATTCAATAAGACCGATCAGTTCCAGTCACCACGATTCATGTTTCCTAACAAATGCAATTTGAAAACATTAAGTCTAAATGCTAAAGACCTAAAAGAAGGACGAAATAAGCAAGTCGAACAGTTAATAGAAAATGACAGATAGTTTGTTATAAAACAGAATATATTAACAAGACCTGCATAAATCTTATAACACTGTTCAAGAGCTTCTGGTGGACCAAAATGCATTGAATTTATTTGATTCATATGTGGGATAGTTATTATTGTATTAAAGCATAGTGTAACGG